>JALMQS010000099.1:37899179-38045807 GCA_024734495.1 Forficula auricularia | reverse complement strand
TTATTCAAATTTACGCGGTTCAATTAATTTAATTAATTTCAAAATAATTTTTATTCTATGTTTATTTTAGGGAGGGTACAATTGTTTGGGAGTAAAAATAATAAAAAAAATGTTATCACGTGAGATATTCCTGTAAAGATCTCTTTATGAAAAATTTGGTTACATTTTTTTAAATTTAATTCATTTTAAAATTACGCTGAAACCAAAGTGGCCATTTCTCGGTTCACAGTGTTCAGAAGTCGCTTAGAATTAAAAAAAAATTCCATTCATTTCCTCATTCTCTCCTTATCAATGACAAGCTCAAATTTGAATCTAATACCTAAGTGGGTAATTAAGTTTTTTTTCGAAAAGTTCAAAAATTATATTTATAAAAAACTATTACTCTCAATTATCTCTACATACCAACCGAGTATATTTTCAATCTTTTGTAATTATTTTTACAGATAATTTTTTGAAGTGATAAGTTTCTAAGTTTAATCCCCAAAAACAAGAAACATAAATTCATTGTTCTTGATGAATTAAAAATCTAATTTTCTTTTTATAGAAATCAATCAAAGGGGTAAAGTTTTTAAGAGGGGAGTGTATGTCCAGTAACCCCGTAATTTTCGCACGGTTATACAATAATTCTAATTTATTCATAATTGTTCTCACCTACATTATACTCCAAATCTAATTTGTAACCTTGCTAACTAACCAGTTTTTTTTTTACTTTGTACTTTAAATTTGTTGTAAATTGATCTTATTATAGTTTAATATAGTTAGACTCGTCAACTCCCTTGACTCGGCCCTTATCTCCCACCACCTCTCAACAGACTTCGAATTAACTTTGAAAATGGATCACTCCCTCACTTGTCGAAAACTTGAGACAAGTGGATTTGTTAAATGACGTATTCCTCCTCATCATGGCCCACACTTGAAACAACATTATCAAATACTACAACAACTACAGGATAAAGGGAATTGTTAAAAATTCCAAAAGCGAATTTTCCATTACTGGCTCTTCGTCTGAGTTAACCCTCTCCGAGTTGTCGGTAGATTTGTGGTTGCTCCTTTCCTAAGTCCGGCCCACTTACCATCCGTTTTTTCTTTATCTCTAAATCCTTTTTTCTAGTTCACTTTGTCGTCCCCACCACTCAAGAGTTTGTTGTTGTTGTTGTTGTTGTTATTGCCCCATCGATCCAGATCAACCAATAATCTTTCCATTGGATGTCCAACAATATTTCTCAACCTCGATTTAATATAAATATATAGAATCGAAGGAAAGAAAGTTTACTTTTCAAAATTCGTATCTCTTTTTTCATCTAAGTTATTTATATTTAAAGATATTATATTATATATTTAGAGATATATATATTCCACAAAGATCTATAAAATATCCACTAAGATACTTAGAAGAGTTTTTATTGGTTTTTGAAATAGAATAAGGCAGAAATTATTATACTACTTATCCGTTTTATCAAATATATTTGTGTACTTTGTTTCCTCATCCTAAAATAATAAATCTAGATTTTTTTGTATTTTCTAGTTTAAAAAATAAACTAACTTTTAATACGTAAAGTTAAAGGTGCGTTTTATATGTGATAAAAATGATATCATAAAATTATTCTGTCAATGAAATACGATTCTTTAGAACAATGTTCAAACCTGTTTATGTTTGATGATTGTTTTAAGAGATGTGCTTGGATTTTTCGGGTTATTATATCAAATATATTTAGGTAAACCTAAAGTCGGATTAGGTGCTCATACTTAAGATACGATGGCAGAATAGGCCGATCGAAACAGCGTAGTTATAATGTAATATTTTCTTTTGTTGATCTATGAGTACTGGACTAGATCAATTCATAGCAAATCAAAGTTTCTTGGTCTTTTTTGATCTTCATCGTGAGCCTTTAATTAGAAATATTTTATTTGTTGTTTCTCATAGGTTTAAATAATTTGCTTTGTATAGTAATAGGCAGGCTCATTTTTAAGTGAAAGAAAGAATAATATGTTTATTTGCATCAAGCAGGGACAACCTTATTAATTTCTCCTTAAAATTAAATTTCTCTTTCAAGTCTGGATGAAAAAAAAAGAAAAAATGCCATACTATGAAGCGTCTCGTATTTATGAAGTAGTGATAAATATCACAATATTTCCGCTTATGGGGTTAAAAAATTACTTTGTATTTGTTTAACTGATTTATTAATTAATTAAAATAATCTCTTACGTCCCTTCCTGGTCCTTAATGCCACAACGTCTGTTATTTTTAGGTTTCCATTCTAAAGTAAAACCTTTTGGGGTGTCGGGATTTCGAGGAGACCCAAGACAGGAAACCCTAAGTCAAGGGGTGAACCACGACCTAATATCGTGTACACCTACTTCCACTTCCACTTTCATTTCCAAGTAGAAGACAATAGATGAAGGAGCATTATCCAAAATAATTCCACATAATTCCAAAGACGTGTACACCTAATTCCAATCGCCGTTCACCCCTCGCCCTAAGTATAAGCTGTCCGACTCGAACGTGGCCGGTTTATTTTCATAACATTGGTTTGGCAATCCTGAGGCTGAGGCGTACCGAGTAAATAGTGTAGTTAGAAGTATCTTTAGTAAAATAAAAATATTACTATATAATAAAATAAAAAAGATATGATATTTAAAATGAGATTAAATATCGCATCCTTCACATTAAGATTTTAATTTATTTATTTCTATCTTTAATTTCCCATAGCCAATTCTAATGAGATAATTGAATTATTTATCAAATCCCTGGTTTTGTTTTTGAAATGTTACAGATGGAATTATATCTTGAGCGTATTTGTACAAAATATTATTATTTTGAGTGTCAGTTATAATTTGATTTCAATTTCATCTCATGATATGCGAGAGGGAAAGAGAGAGTGATACTTTAATATCCAACTGGTGATGAGTTGATCTTAACCAACTAATCAACGAGGGAGCCTGCCGGCCAAACCAATTCAAACTGGCCTGTGGGGGACACCGATGTTTCCAACAAGTTTCGTTTTTGTAATTTAACCTGAATCTGACCCTTTTCGAGATACGCCCCCCCTGCTTCACCCCCACCCCATCGTGTCTCTACTTCCATTGAATGGATTCTCTCAGCTTCTCTAAATTAACAAATTGCAATAGGTACTTGATAAAATAAATATCTGATTCTCGAGAGTCATCTCGTTTATGAAATTCCTTCACTTTTTCCCCTATTTTAAGAGAAATATAATTATTCGTTTTAGTATTGAATTCACTCGAAAAAATCTTTTATAGAAATGTTCGAAATAAGCCGACCAAAGGCAAGTCGGGCTCGCATACTTGGGTTTCGTACCTAATATACCTATCCTAACTAATTCACATTAAGTGTAAATTTTTTTGGCCATTTATTGCAGAGGTAATTTTAAGCAAAAAGTGTTATATATATGAACATAGGAACCTATTTCAATCTCTTACAGTACTACGGCTGGTCGAAAGTACATTCTTTATTTAATATGTATTTAACAATGAAAGCAACACAAAATTATTATTATTATTTAATAAAATTGATGCGAGAAGGAGCTACACCAAGAAGGTGCACCCCCTAAAGGCCTGGATTGGCCCCTTTCTCGAGAAAAGAAGATTAGGAGATTTTATGGGCTGGGCAGGAGTCGAAGATATCTGTGGATGTGAATCTTAAACAGCTGAAGGTTATAGGTTGTGGGAAAGGCTATAGGTACCAGAAAAGTAATAAGCGTGGGTTTGATTCTTATCCAGTTTGACAACGAAGTGGTACTGGGCGTTCGTAAACCGCGTGTTTCTTCCAAATAGGGCTTTAAGAGGGATGATTGATTTCAGTTCTTCTGAACACAAACATATTAGTATCTATAGTACAGACAAATGACAGAAAGGGTTCTAAGGAGGTTAGGTAAGGCCGGGTCTCCTATTAAGTTAATATTAATTGTTATTTTGATAACAACATTTATGATCACAGAAACTGCCCAAAATGTACTCATTGTGATCCTTTGGAAGCTTGACATAATCATATTATGAATCATAATCTCGTACTATCATAATCTTATTACCAATTTTAGTGCCAACATCCAAAACTTAGTGAAAAACACACTATAGTACATAGTACAAGCGGCCTAGGAGCCAAGGGTTCATTACCATTATATTCTTGCGACAGCTGTTTGCGAGTGTTTATTTAAACAATTTAAAATGGGCTGCAGTCCCCTGTCTCTTCTGATTCTTGAAAATAAGCTGCACACAAGTTTTTCTTAATCAAATTAACTTTTATATTAAATTTCAGCTTTTTGACTCAAATATTTGCTGTCAAAAATTGTCGAATTACCAGAATTCGCTAAAAGCTCTTTTCGTCTTAAAAGTGTTTTCTCTTTGTCCAGGCCAAAAAGATTGTGCGAGTAAAATCAAAGAAAAATCGCTTTCAAATAATCTCAAGCTTAAGGTGTCTTTTCATCAAAATCAAATGAAATAATCGATTCTCGCGAAATTCACTTTACTTTGAAAAGAAAGTTTGATTTCTATTTTATTGGATGCATGATTTCATTTCCTTTTTTTCTCACTCTGTTTTTTATTGAGTTTAATTATCCGAACAAAACGGGGGTTGTAGAAGATAACTAGACGCACCCTTCTGCTCTCTCCTATCTAATCTGAAGTGTCTAATAAAAACCTTTATCTCTAATGAATCGGGAAAAGAAGAAAATGAATGTTCTCGAATAAAAGAGACAAACAGTGACACTCTCGACAGTCGTCTTCACTTGTCGCATTTCTTTCTTCTTTTCTTTTCTACCCATTTAATTTAATACGAAATTCGTTATACAAAAATAATTAAATTGGAATATATTATATTATTCTTTAATAAAAATTAAATTTTTTTTTTTTTTTTTTTTTTTACAAAATTTTCTTAATTTTTTATTTGATTTCGAAGAAATGTTTTCTCTTCTTTTTATTATATTAAGATGAAATGCGAGATGATTTTTATTATTATTACATGCTTTGATCCAAATTAATTTCTCATTCTGTCTATCTAGATGTTTGTAAACAATTTTTAATTTGCAGACATACGTATTAAATGAAAAATGAAAAATATAATTTAATATGACATGAACATTAACAAGAAATCTAATTGGAAACAAGATATCATATGGTGTTTTATACCTGTCTCTTTCTTCCCCAACGTCAAATGCAATTTTCTTTATACAAGTACAAGAATATTCACAATGAGATGATATTTAAATTCGTCCCTCATTACTAATTATATGGCCAAAATTTTCGATTTACGTTGTATTTACCATCATTTGTCATCACAATGAGTTAAGAATCATAACCTCTTCGTTGCTAATTCGGTCAATCCACAATATTCCTAATATTTTCCTGAAGGCACATTTTGAATGCTGGCATCGGCTTCTCTCGGTTAAGACAGTGGTTAAGACATAACATTTAAATATGCTTAATTTAAGATCAAGATTGGTGTGTCGACACCGTAATACGAAGCCAAGCCAATATTAATAACAATAGATAATAATAAAATACTTTATTTATAAAAATACACTATAATATACACATACATGTATTTTTAAATAATATATCTAAGACATTGACCGTTTTTCTAATCATTGGTCTTCGAAATTGCCTGTTTCATCTTGGAATTAATTATTGAACTTTCTTATTAGGACCATCTGGAACTGGAACTCCACGTTTCTGCTGCATATTTTGCCAGAATTTTGCTCGACTTTACACAATTTAATACTTTCAGGAATTCTCTAATGAAAGTATTTATTTTCCCAGCCAACCATGGCAATTAACATCTAGCTATCAAGGGAAATATATTTTATTTCTCACTTAAATTACCCAGCCAAGATATATGAACTTAGTTACACTTCAGTAAACTGGTCGTTAGCTATAGAAATACCTAAATATAGTTAATTTAGGGATAATTTGGGTCTTCTTCGTTTTGAGCTGAAGGCACTATTTGGAATTCAGATCAGTGATTCGATTGATTATTTCCAGCGATCTCTCCAAGCCACTATGTATATTAGAATAAATTTATTTACGGTCTACTGATCGTATTACTGAGAGCAGACTGATAATTTGACAGTTATCAGTGAGAATGGTGAATAGGATAATGATGATACTATAAGGCGGACGAGAGGATGGATGAACAGTTGGGCGGAGTTAAGTTAATAGCCTTAATGTTTAATTCATGACTTGGATGTTTATTATGTATTCTAATAGCAAAGGTAAGACGTCATAAACAAGAAGAAATGTGGGAATTAAAGTTTCCAAGGGAAGGAAAAAATAAAGAAGGTCTTTTTTTATTTACTAATCATAATCCTCAGCGCCTCTGGATTTCAGCTGAGTTGCGAGTTGGCTCTTCTGAAATAATATTTCCACACACTTCCTATTCCTAGCCCCTTATTTAACTAAAAACCAAAAAATACCTAAACGATACTTGTGGTAAACTAATTCGGGTCAAACCTTGGTTTGGCATCTAAGTTTAAACAACCAGATACAAACGGGCATAATTTACATACAGAAAACTGAATTTTCTACGTCTTGGCGAACCTGAAATTGGGTATTTTCTGTGAAAACTCATACTCTAATTTTTGAAGTCATTGCAATATTTTCACTATTTATAGTAATTAAATAGAAATGGAGAAACTCGTTCCTATTTATCAGTTCTTGGAAATCCTCTTTTCTCTATCGGTTAATTACTGTTCGAAATTATTATAACAAATCAGTACTAATATCTACTTATTTTGACAGGGAATTTAAATTTTATAAAAAAAAAGTATTTCGTGTAACAAAACAACTACATTTGGTACAGCAAAAATAAATTTTTTAAAGTGAATTCGCTTAAAAAGACCTATATGGTAATTGTACAAATACTACTATATCAAATTTGATTCTAGTTTTTTGTGTTCAATCTAAATAATTCAACTTTTCTCAAAATATAATTTAAAATATGTTCTACTGTTCATGTTTTCCATTATCTGAATTTACATATTATTTAATATTTTGGTATATATATATATTTGTTTGCTCCGTATATAATATAACTAGAACTTAATGTGTCAATTAGTAACATCTGTCGCTCATCATTCACTTCTTAATATCTTTCCCATTAATATATTAATATATACCTATATAATATATATGAATATAGAGGTTGATATGAATAACATTTCCATTAAAAGCATTTAGTCCATCATTAGCAAGTCAATTTGATAATATTGAAACAGCCAGGATCTGGTGAACGAAACTGGAAGAATATTAAGCGAGATTGAAACCTCATTTGACATTTTATCAATAACCAAAAGGAGATTAGTGTTGGGAATATTTTTTTTTCAAATTTTGATTTTTATAATTTAGTGAATTATTTTTTTATAAAATTTGATGAAGTGTTTAGGATAAATAAGAATGATATTTGGATCGTCTTTATAAATAACAAAGATAGTAATATTTTCACATACAGGAGGTTCCATTCATTAAAATCAACTTATTGACAATCAAATTTAGATATTAAGTTATTCTATAAAATTTCATTGAGGAAAAATTTCATCTCCAAAAAGAGTAAGTTTGAATTACAAAGGTTTGAATTTGATTTTCAAAAGGGTGAATTTGATTTGAGAAAAGTTGAATTTGGAGATCAAAGTCTGTCTCCGAGTTAAGATTGAATTACTCTATGTAGGTTTAAATGTTTAGAATACTAGAATCTTTGTAGGTATCAGACTAGAAGTCCCTCCCCAATCGCTAGATGCCTAGAAAAATTCTTTCTGAGTTATTTAGTGTAATCTACTGGTGAAGGCGAAAGCTAAACAACCCCTGAAGTTAAGGTGTCCTACTTTATCCAGGGGGATTGTTAGTGAAGTGTGTGATTTTAAGATAGTCCTTAAACCTAAGGATAATGGCAACACAAATATCTAGATGATGATAAACAAAGAACCAATTCTTAGGGGAAAAAAATCGTCTTATCTGATCTAGAATCGAACCCAGGATCTCATGACTCATAATCACTGCACCGATCAGAACTTTAGGCATAATTAAAATATTCAATTATAAATTGAAATTATTCGATTTTATAAAAAATTAAAAAAAAATGTTATTAGAATGTACATTTTATCTCAATTTCATTTTAACCAAAATTCAGTAATATTTATCTTTAAAAGTCATTTTAAAATCTAGTTTTATTAATTAAAAAAGCTATAGACTATATAATATCACGTAATTTTTATTTCTGTCCATTATATAGTTATTATTTTTCTGAAAATATGTTTGAATATACCTTTTAACAAAGAATATAAATTGGATAATAAAGATTGTTATTCATTCATTTTCATCTACCTATAAAATAGAACGCCCTGGATATGAATTTGAAATTTAAGTGATACTATTAAAAACAAACGAATAAACGATAACCATCGAAATAAGAATAAAACTCCAAAAAAAACAATGATAAGAATGATTTATAAATCCTTGGAATAGAAATGAAAACCATCCAAATATAATTATATGATATAATAGGAGAATAATAGAATAGAGGTGTAAAAAACGAGAAAACAAAACTTTTGAAAGTGTAGATAATGGGAGAAAAAATCTTGAATAGAGTAATATCTTTTTATCAGTTTGAACAGGAAATATATTTGATTCGTTGGCTTCAGTGAGGCCTATTTATTTATTCGCCTTTTGAATTAGGGTTCTATAGTAGCTATGAGTCCTTTTGTCAGCCTTGCTGTTTCTACAATTTAATATCTCTTGTATTGAAATTTCATAGAAATATGCTGAATTATTCTCTTCCCCAGTTAAGTACAGAAATTGTAAAAAATTTGAAACACTTTCCGAAACAAAAAATTTCGTACGATCGTCAAGCGAGGGGCTTCTATTTAATAACCAATTTATTTTTATTTATTATTATTTTTTTTATTAATATTTGGGCTCGGGTCTAAAGTATTTATTTAACCATGCATAAGCAATTTAAAAATGTATTAAACTTAATATTTTGTAATATTATTTTTGTCTCTCCCTTTACAAAACCGGTAGTGTGTGTGTGTCATCCCGAATTTTTTAACCTTTGTATTTACAAATCGGTAAAAATTCTTGAAAGTATTTTAGGGTGTGTATTTTCGTTGGAACTATTTTGGTTACAATAAATTAAATAGGATGTCAGATGAAAAAAACTAGTGTGTAGAGTGTGTATCTCCTCTCTATCTTTGCAAATTTTAGATTTAAAAATTAGTAAAAAGTTATAAAAGTAGCTTAAAGCATATCGGTAAAACGTAAATGTTTACATGGTAAACTCTACCTTTTCAATTCTCTATCTATTTAAATATTATGTAAAAATTATCCTTTCATACATAGAGTACTTATGGCTTAGATGCCATAAGCTCTGGTGCATTATTCCATCAACGACTGGACTCTCCTAGCTCATACGCAGCTTTCAATCTACTGCGCGCAAAGTGTTGCCTAAATTCAGGCGCACCAGGTAGTTCTAGTATTTTCATTACAGATTATGTACAATATAATAAATTACACTAAAAAAAAGGGATGATAAATCGTCTAAAATACATTCTATAGTGGAAATTAGGTCCTTATAGGGGCATTGTTTTTATTTTATTAATGGAAAAATCATGCCTGGCTCGACTCATATAATGTCATCTATATATTATATAAACATTTTCCAATCTAAAAATGTGATTTAGATTTTTTTTTCATTTTTGTTGTTTATTATTGTTTAATATAATAATACATTTTTATTATCATTACTTTTGTTTCAATGAATAGAAAATATAAATTATCATCCCTTTCATAAATCTCTTAACAGCACAACCGAGACAATGAAATGTATTTTAAACTTAAAAATAAATTAATTCATTAAAATTAAAACACTTTAATAAATAAATTTAAATAAACGAGATAATAAATAATAATAATAATAATAATAATTAAATAAATAAATGTAAAAAGTGAATCATTAAAACCAAATTTATTTATTTTTTAAATACCAATAAAAATAAAAAACATATTAAATCAAAAATTATGGATTGAATTTTATATTGCCATTTTAGCTACACATTTATATAAATGAATTAAATTTTTTATAGCTGAGATTCTCTTTATAAAATGATTTAAATCCAGCATTTACCCCATCCTGGCTTTTAATAATTCAATTAGTGGCTATTTTAACTTTTATTTTCTTTAACATTCTAAAGATATAATTGAATTAATCTTCTCTTTGAAAAAATGTCTATCTTTGTTTATAATTTTATTAAATGATTGCCTCTGAGGGTCAAAAAATAAAAATATAAATTTCGACTAAAATTTATTTATGCAATAAATAAATAAAATATATAATTAAAATAAAAGTAATAACTTGTAAATGAATTATTGTCTAATTTATTTATGCCTACTGTAACCATTTTACAGTTAGTTTATTTTAGTAATTTAGATTATTTACACCTGAAAGGTTTTATTTTGCTATATTTCAGGGGATGTTTATGAATGTGTTAAATATTTTTTCCTTTTTTTTTCTTTCTCTTCTCAAAAATATATTTAGTTACTTGTTTGAATACAATATTACTGATACAAATGGCCACACATTGTGTTACTTTAAGTAAAATAATCATACTAAAAATTATTGTTCTCCTTGAATTAAAAAAATAAATACAGATATTTTCAAAATTATTCATTTCTTTAAAGTACTGACTTTTGTTATAATTTAGTATATTAGAATATTTAAACTTTTTACAAAGCCCATTGAACAAGATGCTATCAGAACTATTTTGAAGGATTGGCTTATTCCAAAGTAAAAAGCAAAATTTTGATTTTAAATTATAAAGACTTTTTCATTTAAAGAGAGATGACATAAAAATATTATATTTATAATTAAACCTTCTCTCCAAATTCTCTCATCATTAAATTATTTGTTGAAGAATTGGAAAATGTTTGTTAAAACGATGTTAGCTCAAATTAAAAAAAAATTATAGACTGAGTCAAGAGGGATGAAATTTAATTACATTTTTTAGGCTTTAAGCTCTAAGAAACAATTTCATATTACCTCTATAGATGATTTTGTTTTTATTTTCTATTTTCTTAGAAGTTCATTTAGGATTATATTCAAGTTAATATGAATTAATGAAGAAAATATGGAAAATCCCAAGAGAGAGAATAAATAATAATTAACCTTCCTGATTTCATTAAAAAATTCTCCTTGATTGAATAATAAAAATCTAATGAGGTCAATCGATTGGATTGAATTTGAATTTTTTTTTTTATTTTTATTTTTTTTTTATTCTTTCAAATTGAATTAAATTGGGGATTAAAGTGGCAGATGCGGGTTGAAGGGTGGATGTTAACGTCGAGGTACTCACATTCGTCGTGGTCCTTTGCGGTGACAGTGAGAACCGTGTGCTGGATATCCTCGTTTTCGTCCACCTCTGCCTCGTAGAGCATCTTGTCAAAATAGGGCGGGTTGTCATTTTTATCAGCGATTCCAATACGAATAAATTTCGTAACTAGAAAAAAAAAACAGAAACAAAACAGATTAATTCAAGTGATCAAATTGACAGACATGCAGGTATTTTTTTTTAATATTTAAACGCACTTGTGTTCAAAGGTAATAAAATCCTGGATTCGGTAAATTTTTTAGAAAAGCTAAAAAAAAGAAGAATTTAACGATGCTGTAATAAATAAAGTCTTTTGAGATAAAAGTAAAAGTTTTATTTTCGATCACATATGTCCAATGCTCATTTAAGTTTGACAAGAAACATGAATAAAATATTTTTTGGTTCGAGATTTTGATGGTTTCCCAAAAAATATCAGGTCAGTCAGGTGATCGCAATTGATTGTTAGTTGTATAGGCTATTCGACCACATTTTTTCCCCATATAAAATTGATTTCTGGATGACTAATTTGATGTTTTTTAAGTTATGTCAGCTATTTCATAATTTTTACCATATTATTTCATTTAATCACACATACACTTTCGCATACCCATAAACACATACATGTAAATATAAAAAAAACAATAAATAAACAATATAATTAGTTAGGATCTGATCAAATGGGCATTGTTCCACAGGTCAAACCAAAAATAAAAATGGATGAAGGTATTTTTTCTTCTTCCATACTTTAATTAAGAAAAATAAATCTATTCAAGAAGGTATTCAGTAAGGGTAAGATTTATCCCACGAGTGACTTGAGAAATATGGGCAATATGTCAAGTATGAACAATCAACTTTAAATAAAGGCTGAGTTTGTAGTGTTCGCAATACAAAACGCAAAACAACGTAAGCTCCATGATAAATGAGGCGAGAACGACTTTTCACACTAATTGGCTCCAATCACCAGTAATAATGGCGGGATACATTACAGAAACAAGTTGCAGTTGAGGAACAACTCATATTACACTCGAGAGAAGATGAAGAAATAGGAAGAAATGTTCCACCAATTGGATGATCAACGGATTAAGTCACATATTGTCTTAATGTTAACTGAAATAAATAACAAAAGTGATTTATTTCCATTTTGTGCTAGTGTGTTTGGAAAGTATTACTCCTAACTATGATGACAGAAAAAAAAGGAATAATCGTAGAGTCGAAGAAGGGGCTGTTATGGAAAGAAAGAAGCGTTGTATTCAGCAAATGGAAAGTTTGTCATGTATGATGAGGATTGAGTATCTTACTCTTCGAACAAATGAACAAATAAATGGAAAACGACTTCATCTGATGGATGTTTATGTTACGTCTTTATTATTATTATTATTTTTTTTTGTTTTTTTTTTTTTGTTTTGGCAAAGCTTGTCTAATAAAATAAGCTTGATTGTGAAAAAGGATCCCAATAGAAACAAACAAATACCAACAACACATAGTTTTAAAGCTGATAGCGTATATCGTATAACGCCATAAAAGTAAAAATCTCGAAATATATCTAAAATTTATTGAAACAAAAAATTATTACATGAACAAATGAAAATATATAAGATATTTAGTTTTGTTTTATAGTTATATAAGTTTCGAGAGATTTTAGACAAGCATGGCTCAATCGGGAAAATCACGAAAGGGATGATATCTAATCCAGTTATAGAATAAAAAGCTGACGAATTCACTCCATGACATCGCTATTGTCAGACAACTATCGATGCAAACAGCTATAAGAAATGTTTATTAATTTACGAGCTTGTCTAATAGTTGCTGATTTTCGATAATTAGCCGTGACCAGAATTATACAATTTTTCTTGCCGAGGGTAGAAGACTAGATTTTATCAAAATAAATTAAAGATATTGTCTTCTGTTCATAATCCAAGATGTTATATATCGTTGGCTTAGAGTGTAATCCTGCTAAATACATTTTTTATCATATATGACATATTAATACAGTTCGAAAGAAAAAGAGATGCAGCATCGTCCAAATAAATCTGTTACTTAAAATTATGATCGTAAGTTGTAGAAAAAAAGATGTGAAAAAGAGTTTTTTCCATAACAAGAATATTAAATTTTCTTTGTTTTTTCTCTCCCCTGTAAAATTTCTTTGTTGTGAGTTAGCAGGTTTAATCTCTATGACGACTATATAAGATTAAAATAGAACCGTAGGAAGTTGGACAACTTCCTACGATTCTATTTCGATAATTTAATTATGGAAACGATTAGTGAAACGTTATATATAAAAGCTAACATACATGGCCGAAGGGCTATACTTCGCTCTGTAGTCAAATGGGGCAATGGGGATCCTTCGAAACGAACCATTCTGTCATATGAATATATAATACTATATAATCAGCCGCTAAATTACAGTAAAAACGATCTTAACACATGCTTCCCACACTCTTCAACATAATTCATACCTAATAGTTTAAAATAGAAACTGGTGAGTTTTTTGTATTTCGTATAATTTGTCATTGATGTTAAGATATTTGACTGAAATTTAGTGGCTGTTTATAGGTGTCAGCTTGGTTCGTCTCAAATGATCACTATTGTTTCGGATATCTTTGATACGATTCCCGAGGGGTAGCAACTTTTCTCACATAGGCTAACTAAACGAAATTATCTATAATATAACATCTCAGATTAAGTAAATGATAATCTCTCTGATTTTATTTTATTAGACCAGAATTGTCGTCGTCATTTGCACAATCCATCATGAGAATCAATTATGTATTAAATAACTAACTGCGACGTCCACCTCGGGCGGGCCTCTTACTGGCCAAGGAGCTTCGACCTCTAGACCTCCCTTCTCTCCACCACCGATCTTTTTCCACCTCACCAAACCTATTCTCGCCCCCTGAACCCTCCTCCTATTTTAAGTAGTTGATTTTTGCATTTCTAGTTGTTTAGGGGCCCACAGATTAATATGATACAAAATTGGTTTGATTTTGCTCCAAAGGGATAGAATTTTTATTTTTGACCCTCCCCACTATAATGGGTGGTTAGTTTTTGCATTTCTAGCCCACAGATTATATATACAAAATTGTGTTGATTTTTGTCCAAAGGCCTCGAATATCTATTTTTTGACCGTCCTCTCATTTTGGGTGGTTACATTTTGGCGTCTCTTTATATTCTTTTATTCAATCTTCTCATTCGAACGTCAAAACATTATCGACTTGTTGCGCATTGAAAATGTTGTTTTGTGTGAGATTTCTTAACTTAATTTTATATTTTCTGTTTACTAATTGAAATGGTATATGTAAAATTCTGATTCAAGATGTTCACTGTTCTGTCTGAATATTTTTAAAGAGAGAGGTTACCACTAAAAATGGTTTCAGAAGAAACCCGAAACATATCAGAGTGTTTCTAAAATTTTTTATAATATTATGACATTGAAATGAAAAGAGTGGTAAAATAATATAAAACAGATTTATTTTTGTTTTATTTAAAGTTGTATCAATCAAGAATAAAATATATTTTATAATATATTTATAATATCTGTAATTGGTTTAGATTTTGACTAAGTAGATTATCAATAATTGATGATTGAATTAAATTGTATAATTTGGATTGGAGGTCGATTTCTCCTCTCCTAGGGGTTCTAACCAGAGCGTATCTTAATACGGCTTTGTCTGAAGCTGCAGCGACTGAGAGGCACGACAAAGGCAAGAAATACCACTTAGACAAAACGACTAATTTTACTCCAGAGTCAAATTCAGTTTCAGCTTGCAGCCTTTCTCTGTAAAGGCAGGCTCAGTTAATCTAGGGATCTTTTATGTTTTACATTCTCAACTAACCTTACACCTAGTCTTTTAGGAAAAAAAGTAAATTTTCAAAAAATTTAGAAGATTGAAATTAAAAAATAAATTTGAGGAAAAAGTAAAACTTTTTCAAGCTTAAGTTGTTTAGCAAAAAAGAATTTAGTCTTTTTGATTTTAAGTCGATTCTTCCACGTTTTCAGTAGAGCTTGCCATTAATAGTCAAAACATCAAAAATGGAATGCAATAAGGTTATTCCTCTAGTATTAGATAAGAATTGATCGTTATTTTTGATTTTAAGCCGATTCCTCCATGTCTTCAGCAATGGTTTCCAATAATAATCGAAGGGTCAAAAATCTAATGTAGAATGGTTATTACTCGACTGTTAAGTGAGAATCAATCGCTATTTTTGAATTAAAGTTAACATGAACTGCAAATAGCAAGTGATATCTGATTATTAATAAAGGAATAAACATATTAATATTTTAAATGAATTTGGATAAAGTTTAGCAACGATCCGTTGCAGTTTATTTTTTAATATCTACATTTTTTAACCGGAAGATGGACTGGAGCTAGAAAGGTCAAAAACTAATGAGTTCTCCGCATTGAAAAAAAGCATTTTAGGACAAGATCGATCTTGTTCTTAGAGAAAAATAATTTCTCAAAAATATTTTATTTTTTATTTCAATTAAAGGTAATTTCAACACCAAGACAATTTGTATCATTGACTATATCGAAATATTTAACTTTTTTAGTGTTTTTTTATTCCTCATAAAAAGGAACTTTTTTTTATTTTTTCTCATTAAATTCTATTGACAAAGGCAGAAATTGTCCCGAAACATTTGGCTTTTATTAAACGTTTGAAGATTGTTTTTTAAAAGATTTGTATTTATTTTATATGTATATTTATTTGCATCAAGCAGAGGACAACCTCAAAGATTTCTCATTATGAAAGACACTATCAATTTTCTAGGCGATTTACAATACTTGCCAAAAAATACGTGTATATATATATATATATATATATATATATATATATATATATATACCCGAGGGGTGAACCACGGTTGAAATTAGGTGTACACCTCTTTGGAATTATGTGAAATTATTTTAGAATTCATTAGATAATGCCCCTTAATCTATTGTCTTCTACTTGAAAATGAAAGTGGAAGTAGTTGTACACGGTATTAGCTCGCGATTCACACCTCGTATATACCTATAGGCGAGGGGTTAACAGCGACCTAATATGCTGTACACCTACTTTTACTTGTACTTCCAAATATTTCCAAGTACTTCCAAATATATCCAAGTACTTCCAAATATTTCCAAGTACTTCCAAATATTTCCAAGTACTCCCAAATATTTCCAAGTACTTTCAAATATTTCCAGGCACTTCCAAATATTTCCAAGTACTTCCAAAATACTTTCAAAGAGGTGTACACCTACTTCCAATCGCGGATCACCCCTCGCCTATAGGTAAAATAAAATATGTATTTTTCCTCACCAATTTCTTCCTATAAAAATTTTTTTGATCCTGTTTCAAAATTGCCAAATATTTTCATCCGAAAATTGCGTTTAAGGTAATCCCTTTTGATAATCCAAATATCAACCAGGGTCGTTTGCTATTTCTTAAATTATAATATCAAAGAGAGTAAAAAAAAGATACAAGCAATATCAATGAATATGAAATGTTGTCACTCGTATATTCGCTAACATTTGCACTCCCTTCTTTGTCATTTATTCTCCCTGTTCTCTTTCTCTTTATCCTTCTATCCTATCCTTTAGGATATTTTACCTTGTTCCAGGCTCCATCCTCCATTCCACCATTCATCAGCATAATCATAGGATTTATATTTGAAATTGTCTCTCTCGTGTCAGATCTCTTGAATAGAAAGTAAATTGTAAAAAATGAGGGCAGATAAAAATTGCATTTCATGAATTTTTGACATTTTTAGATACTATTAGATCTATATATATAATAAATTCAATTGTTTTATTGATTGTTTCCCTTTTTTCTTTTTTTATCTCTGGATTAACATACATTCTCTAGCAGAAATTTTCATGGTATAAAATAAATCCTTATTTAGTGAACATTGAAAAATCTATATTTTAAGAGATGTTGTCAAAATCTGATATATATTTGTGTGTTATTAAATTTTGTGTACTGTCTAACTCAAAAATCAATGAAGGAATCAAACGAAATTTTTTATTGACATTAAGATCTGATTAAATTTTGGTTGAAATTGAATAAAAAATTAGGAATTAGTGAGGCGGGTTTTAAAGTTAGAACCCTTCGTCGGATTTGGTCCAAATTTTAAAGACTTAGCCTTTGAGGCCTAATGGAACTATCAATAAAAACATAAGCTCAATAGAATGATCAAGAAAGCTGTATGGTAAAGTCATGAGACATTTTCTTTTTTTAACCCTGTGGATGATAATTTATCACTCAAGTGTTTTTTATTTTTCAAATGAAAAAAAATGTTTCGTCTAATGAAAAACTATTTTTCTAAAAATTTTCCCCAGCTTCCCCATACTACTTATTATACGGTAAAGCAAAATAATATTATTAATTTGATTACGTATTAAAGGATTATTTTCGGAAATAATATTAATCATATTCTAAAAAAATAAATGTAATTAATCATATTAAGAATAATATTTTCTTTCTTTCTAGGTGTCCTCAACTATGAGCAATTTTCATAATACCTGGATTTCGTGAGTGAGCTGAAATGTTGAAAGCTGACTGACTTATCCATCCATACTTCAGGTAAATATATTTTTTTTTTCTTTGTATAATACATTTTATGGATTTCTTATTATTGATATTCGACACACATATATTTAATTTTAGTTTCAAAGTAATGTTTAAAAATAAATTCAAAATGTAAATCATAGCAAAAAAAAAATTGAAAGGGTCATTCACGAAAAATGGACCTTACTTAAAGTGCGTTTGTGGAAGGTTGATATCTTAAAATGTTCAGAAATTTTTTGTTTTCAACAATGAAAAATTTCAAAATCACACATACTAAATTCCTAAATCATTTGTTGTAGTAAGTTCGCATATAATTTAAATATATATTTTATGATATGAGGGAATATATACAATTAATCCTAAAGAAGTCATGTGGAAATGTCGCGCAATTCATTGAACTAGTTGCTCCCAGTGAAATTCGGAGAGAGGATATAAGCATTTAAAAACAAAATCCTAAAAAAATAAGATCAGTCTGAGAAATTCTTCCCTATTCGAAGATATGATAAAATTAGAGAATTATTATTTTTTTTTTTTGTAATATCTAGTTCTTATTCTATAACAGAATTGTTAATAGCTAGATACAATTCGAAAGGGCCTTAATGGAATTTTATCAATAATAGACATAAAAGATAATTTATGATTTTGGACTAAGGTAGAAATTTCAGTATTAGAAGTAGATTTGCCATTGATACTCTCTATGAAGATAGATATATGAAGATATTTGTGTCAAAATAAGTTAGCACTACTTCACCTTCTCTTTTTCGAAATAAACAAATCTTAGTTGTTTTCCCCTCATCTTTTGTTTTTCAAAGTTTTGAACACTGCGTTGACTTCTTAATTAAATCTTGTTTGCGCCGCCAATATAATTCATTGATGTAGCCAGTGTTACCAAATTTATTTCTTTAAAAACTTCCCTGTTTTAATTAAACTCTTATGTTTTTCATACTCAACCTAATAAGAGCACTTAAATATAATAATGAAAAATTTAATAAGAATGTCACCGTGAAAGTTGCAACTTTGTTGGGACAATATTTTAAATTATACTTTGTTTATGTGTGTTAGGCTGTTAAAGGTCGGCTGGGTGAGTGCCGTAGAAGATGGATGGAAGATGGAGTAAGATAGTATGAAAAAGAAATGCTTTTATTTTATTTTTTTTTGGTTAAAAATACAAAGGTAATTTATTACTAGATACTGTATTCAAAAGACCTATTACGGAATTGCAAGGCTGAGCATCTCGAGAATGAGGCAGGAGAGGAAAGTAGGGAGGCCGAGCCTAGAATTGGATGTGATTTCATTTTAGGTTGATAACATTTTTGAAATTGTCGTTTCGATTAATGCAAATAAAACGAATTGGATTGGGTGCATGAATGGGGATTAAAAAAAATATCATTCATGGGATTTTTCTTTCAGTTCTGTTTTCTAAGCAAAATAAAGTACAAAATAAATAAATAGATAAGATTTTTTACCCTCTTGTTCTTCTTATAGTAATGGAGTAATAAAATAAAAATAAAAAACGTTTTTTAAGCGAAACCATTTAAGGGAAATCTAAATGGATTTTACTTCTTTTTTTTTTACTTTCTTTTTTTAAGGGGAATTTTCTATTGTATTGGTAATGATTTATATCTAATTAAACGAATTCAATTACCAAAGGAACATTAGAGACTTAATACCTCTGTGTCGTAATTTACGTAGAACGGCGTTAGAATTAATAGATAACTGCTGGAAATAATTAGGAATGAAAATAAAAAAAATTAATCAACTTGCTAAAGAATTTGATCTCAACTAATTCCTGAATCAAAGTTTAATTTGAGATTATTGTGAAAGATAGCTGGCTGGGGCAAACTGCACCTCAATGAGTTCAGTGATTCAGTCGAACCAATGATGATGACTGTTAAGATCAACCATTTTTACTTTGTCATACAAGGTATGGTCAAGTATTGTAATAGTGCATGAAAAAAGTGCTGTTTTTTCCATCTTTTTTTTGAAATATCTCAAAAACGGCTCATCAAACTATGTATTTTGATATGAAAAAAAAAAAAAGGAAAACCATACGTTTTGACCTACGGGAAAGGGTAGATAGTGAACATAGAAAAAAATTTATTTTATCAGATATTAATTATTTTTCAAAGAAAAAGAAATTAAAATTAAAAAAAAAAATGGGATTTACTATAAAAGGGTTCTATAATAAAAAAGAAAATAATTTATTCTTTCAGGGACCAAAATAGAGAGGTGGAGTGGTTCAATATTTCTATTTCCAAATTTAAATAAAATTAACAGATAAAATTTTAAAAAGTGACCAAAGCAAAAAATCAAACTTGCTTGAATTCTCTAAATACTGCGATCTTATATGATAACTGATCGTAGAATTCAATTAAGTTTGTTTTCACCACTATACTCACTTTTTTCTCCGGTTCATTATATTTCAGACTTAAGTGTATCTCCAAATCCTTTTAATAACATTTTCAGAAAAAATAGATAAATTTTATTTTAGGAAAAACATGAAAAAATAATTAGAATTTTTTTTAATATTTAATTGAAAAATGGAAAAATTTGCCTAAAACCTCTGATTTACTTTTACGTAAATGCATAAATATTTCAATTTTAATTGTTTTTAAAAAAATATTATTTATTTATTATACATACAGCCAAAAACTAAATATGTATAAATATGATTCGATATAAATTTTCCTGTCGTATTTTTTAATTACAATATTGTTTTACTGCGAAAAACATATTTTTTCATTGTAACCAGTCATATACACCTCCGCTGACATTCTAATATTTGAAATGATTTGTTGGAAAATAAAATTACTATTATTATTTTTTCAACCCTTCTCTCTCTTTAGCCTCTCTTTCCAGTTAATAAAATTTTCCCCGGTTAAATTGTTTTATTCATTTTTTTCTTCTTTTATTTTAACATTTTTCGTTTTGATTATTTGTTTATTTTTTTTTTTGTTTTATTTAAACTGAAAAATTTACCCTTCACCGTCGAATTAACTTTTAAACAAGCGGCCAGAAGCTAATTAAAAGATTGAAATAGAATGTTGAAAGAATGGTGAGTGGTAGCTGACGTGAACAAGGAAAGAGAATGGAGAGAAAGTACATATACGCAAATCCAAAAACTGCCCAATCTCCCTCCCATCCAAATGCTCTTATTTTATTCTATTAATTGAATAATGTTTAATTTTACTAACATAATAAAGAGAAATCACCAGGCGAACGAACTTTTGTAACATTGACAATTAAAATTAAAATACGAATAGCTGGATAATTCATATAATGAATCTCTATATAATTGCGTGGCTCGCCTCAGGCGGGCCTCTTTCTAGCGAGGGTTCTTCTGGAACATCGTTCTAGATCCCCATCAAAGAATCTCCTACCCGAAAATTCCAAAAAACTTAACTTTATTAATGTTTAAGATTTACTTTAATAATGTAATTTATTTTATATTAGTACCACTGGCGTGCGGTCCATGGATGCTGTAGATGCAGGGCATTTCTAAAATTTCAAACATTTAAAGTATTTTCATAAATACATATATAAGATCAATTTCAAAATTTCATGAGGATCTTTAAATTTTCAAATTATTCTCCGTTATTTCAAATATTTCTATAATAAACATTTTTTGTTTTGAAAAGTATATTGGTTCTCGAAATGAAATAAAATTGTTGCATAGTTTCAAGGGGCAATTAAAATGAATGATTTTCCGAAAAGGCTGCCGATACAAGGTTTGAAGTCCCTGCCTGGTATATATTCAAGTTCAAGCATGCTAAAGACAAGTCGAGACAAGTTTTAGTCGAATAAAAATTGTTCTCGCTGAGGAACTATCATTACAAAAACTATTATTATAAAAAAGAGAATCTTTGGACTAATCCATTTGTTTAAGAACACTCAATATATAAGATCAGAAATAACTACGAATGCAATAGACAATAAGTCATAGCTTGCTTATCGCAATAGAATTAGGAGAAATTTAAGGCTGATTCATTGTGGAAGATTGTCGATTTGGAGTTTAAGTCACAAGAATTCATTTCTGACTCCTATCCTCATTCACACAAAGCAGTATTTGGGGCGAAGGTCCCAAAAAATATTTTTAAAAATCTAATGTTAAATTTGAAAAATAACGAAAACGGTGCCGTGTTATTCGATGAAATTTGCAAAAAAAAGCAAAAATTAAAATAAAATTTTGAAAAATGAAGGTATTGATTTGCTGAAAATGTGTAGATTAAAAAAAAAAGATTTTACCTTTTTCACCAATGATTATATTACCTTGATTAAATAATTTACATATTCAAAGTTTAAAAAAAAAAAATAAAGAAAAAAATTCGTACTTATGCTTCCCGAATCGGTTTACATTTCCCTTAGATATACAAGGATAATTAAGCAATTCTCATTATGACAGTTGACCGCGTTGCTCTTGCTGTAGTTGGACATAATCTATCATTTATTACTATTCGATTATTGGTACTTTCAATTTGCACAATGACTTTACTCTTTCCGACCCTATTATTCATGATTGGTTCAAAATTGCCCATCAATTATGAAATCAATACTTATTACAAATTATCCATGGTACCTCTTTGGGATTTATTGATCTAATATTAATAAATTACCGATAATTTTCACGAGATATATCTTAGGCAGAACGTAATAATTCAAACTTGTGAATTTAGTGTGAAAATATGATTCTTATTATTGTTTGTTGCAGAATCAACAAATACTTAATTTGAATGGTATACACATGAGGAATTTACTTTTTAATTATTTAACAATTTAATGTTATATCAGAAGAATGTATTTGTAGTGGAATTCAGTGAGATTGCCAGGAATAAATATTTTTCCTTGGGATAATTTTTACAATAGGGTGTGTATATAAAACTTTCATTTAAACATTTTTTTATTTTAATTAAAAATCGATCTCTGACATTCATTGTGGTTTCGGATATAACTTTTATATTTTACAATATTTTTCAAAATAAATCATACTCACTAAATATTTTTAATTAAATAAAAATGTAGATTCCAAACAAAGTTGACAGCCATCTTACAACACAGTATAAGGATTGGTAAATCGCTCGGCAATTCATCTATTTCGTCATTCACTTGCAAATCATTTAACAAGTTTTTGGATTGACGTTGTATTTTGGCAGTTGTTTTAATTAAATTCACAATCTGCAAAACAATCTTCGACACATTTTCGTATTTGAAATTATGAGATGCTCACTGTAAATTATGCAATGAAGTGGTAAAAAATGTAGAGTTTTAGGATCATTCTTTAAAATACCAATGAGATCTAGGTTTTCCCCATCATTGCAGGTCCACTACAAACGGTTTAGGGAAAAAAATAAAACTAAAATTTTAATAGGAGCCGCACTTGACTCAATGACTCATTTGCCCACCGTTGTATTAATAATTGATAATTTAATTTAAAATAAATTTTATTATATAGAGTATGGATGTGGACCAGTTAATGAGGAGTCAATAATGATCGGATCTAAGAAAATCACAAGAGGGTGTCATCTCTTAGATCCGAGATGAAATAGATTATTTAATTATATTATAATTATATTATTTCATATATCAGAAGGGTTGTTTTTGCCCACTCGGGAATCGATCCCGAGTGTCAGAATTAGCAATCTGAAAAAATTGGCTACCCTAGGTGAACTCCTCGGACATATTATGTATACGCGTTAAATAATTCACTCAAAGATATATGGCATGGCTATGTGTTTAAATTTAGGATCATTTGACCGCGAAATTTTACAAATGAAAATTTAAATCTTTGAGTGAAATATATTACATAGTTAGAGGGGTTCACCTTATCAGAAGGTAGCTAATTTGACAGTTTTTTTATTTTTATTTTATTTATTTGAACTGAACATGTCCTTTTACATAGTATGAAGCATTCATATACTCGTACATATTAAATTACAAATCGGACTACTAAATAACAGTATAATCTATCTACCCAGCATCAGTTTCGTAACACTAATAAGAGAACAATTGTTAACGTCAACGTCAATGAACACCACATTACATATGTTCATCATTCGGTTTAGGGGGAACCCATCATGTAGTTTGATCTCGGGCAATCAATGTAAAACATGTCTTGCGATCTCAAACTACGACATGGAACATTTATTTTTAGCTGGGATAGTAATAAATTGCTATCTATCTGGCTATTTAATAATTTATATATAAAGGCTACATCAAAATAATGACGTCTGCTATCAAGGTTAGGAAGGTTAAATTGAGTTTGTAAAGAGACATATGAAGAGGAATCATTTTGGATGAAAATTCTAAAGGACAGCCTGCGAAGAAAAGTTGATTCTGGCACTCGGGTTTCAATCTAGATGGGGTAAAAACAATCCTTCTTATATATAATTAAAATTAATCCATTCCATCTTGGATCTAGTAGATGACACCATCTTGGGATTTTCGTGGAAAATTTATAGAATCTATTTCTATAGACGATTTGAACTCTTATAATAATCGGGTTGTTTATTAGTTAGTTTTTTTGCAAAACACATCCAAGGAAGCCCCTCTCCACAGTCGCGAGCGATATTCTAAAGTGGGGCGAATTCAGTCATTGTTGGGGGTGAGAGGATGCGGGATGAAAAATAACGCATGGGCCTAAATGTGGTAGATCTCGCCACAGAAGGTGCTTAACTTCGGGGATCTAATATTTTGAAATGCTTTCAACCTGTCAAGACAGCGACTTTATCCATCCATTTATATATTTCCAAAAGTGAAAATTGTTTCTTGTAGAGTGCCGTTCAAGTGGAGCCCACTTGGTGTCTGAAAATTGGATTAAGCCCCGATTTTGATTGCCAGATAAATTGCAACAGAGCCAGCCAGCAGCCAAGACAGACATTTTCTCTTCCAACTCGCACTTGAAACCTTTAAACTCACCCCCAACGATGGAGGAAGAAAAGAGGCATTTTTTCCTTTTCTATCTCTGTCTTAGCTCCTGTGCTGTTTAGCTATTAATGGGGTTTTCTTTTTCTTCCCTTGCAAGGGGCGTAGTAAGAAACGGCTCAAGGCGTAGCAAGGGGGGGGGGGGGCGAGGAAGGAATCCTGCTAGAATAGTAATAGTAGTAGTGGTGGTAGTAGTAATAGTAGTAGTAGTAGTAAGAAACCCATATTGCTCTGCGAACACCTTTCTCCACGACTATTTATTCTTAAAGTGGTGAGCCGATACAAATTGGTTGTAGAATGCCTTGGTTAAAGATTAATTGATGGTACAAAAAAGCAACAAAAAAGAGTTGAGAGATAATGATGCAATTATTTTCCAATTTCGAATTCGATATAAAAATTCTTCTAATCGTAGGTATTTTAGTTTCAAAATTGCATTAGTCTATTATTCAAATAAATTGAAAAAAAAACACGTTATATTGAGAATAGCTAACACACATTTAAAGAGTAATTATTCACGAAACTGATCAAAACGATGATTTTATTATTTTTCTATTATTATTTAAAAACGTTATTCTCTGGGCTGTTGGTTTATATATTGAATTCACACATTTTTTTTAATTTTTTTCATATTTATATTTAAAAGAGCCTGAAAAAGTAATTTCAAGTAGTATTTGTTAGTTTCGTACAAAAGTAGAACGGAACCCAATTCTAGTCGATACATAATTCCAGTCTCCCGGCCTGTCAGAGTGTTGTAACTCGTAAGCTAAATAAGAAACAAGATTAAAATTGACACGTTATGTTTATCTATTTCTTCCAAAATGAAAAATTGAATCACAATTTTAAGTGAGTGATTATTTTGGGCAAGGTCAAATTTTTCGAAATATCAAAATTAAAAATATTTTTTTATCATGGTGTCTGAAGTATCCTTTTGAAAATCTCATTAAGAAGAATTATGTTAATATTTTTTTTTATTTAATTCACTTTAAAATGAAGATATTGAAGAGCCCCAAAATACCAATTAAAGCTGGTTTTTGATGACCCTAGTCAGTATTTAAGTTCATATTCTGAAACATTCTACGAATTCACTCATTTTCTTCTTATCAGCGACAAATGAGAATGAATTTTATATCTCAAATACTTTAGAAGATATTAGGAACGGAACCCTCATTATGCGAACCCGACTCGCACTTGGCATGCTTATTCGTGTTGTCTGTCTATCCGAATTTCATTATCAACAATAACTCGAGGAATTTTTGAATCGAATAAAAAAATCATTTTCAGACATGATTTTTTCCTAGAAAGAAATCAATGAATTTGTATGTTTATTTGCATCAAGCAGAGGACAACCTAAGGGATTTATTTCTCTTTATGAATCAACAACTTTGCTACTCTTGGGAAAACAAAATCTTCAGAATTAAATAATTTTTTTAACTAACATTCCATGTGACTATTTGTTTGAATCATGATACGCAAGTTAACTGAAGAAGAAAGCACGTAGAAAGTTCTTCCGGTTGCCAAAATGTTTGTAATTTTTAAAACTGAGAACTGATTAGATTTCGATCTTTCTAGTTTCCGAGCTTTCGAATATGAATCCTTGAGTAGTTGTGCTCAATGTGCTTAAATTTGGCCCAATAATTTGAATTAACAAGCTGCGATTTTTGACCTTTTTGCAGATTTCTAGCTCAAAGCCCTGTTGAAATAAGAATAGCAAGCTTTGAAAAATCTTTACCGTTTTTCCTCATTAATTTAAATTGTGTTAATTTATATAAATCAAAATGAAAAATTAAAGTTATGCGAATAATATGTATTTAAAAAAAAAAGTTTTAATTTATTTTATAAAATTATATTAAAGACCAATTTGGATTGAAATTTGGAAATTATTTAAAATATTATTATAAAACCATAAACCGAGTTTTTTCACCCTTTTTGTATTGGTATTATTCTGGCTAGTATATTTGCCTGTTGCTCGGTTGCCTATCTCTAGGGGCTTAGCTCTGGGGGTGCACTGGAAAGTTTAATAAAACCTATCACTTTGAAAATCCCTTCTCCGCTCTTTTAATAATATATCTTCTTATCGTTTATTGAAAAATCATCGCTTCAAGTTTCTTTTTTAAATATCTGCAACGATGGAAAAAGAGAGCCTTTCGTGTCCGTTTTGACATTCAATTCTCTTCGGGACAATTTCGATTGAATTGCTATCATTGATCGTTTTAGTCCCGATCTCTTTCTTATATAATGAAAGGTTTCGATCCAATTTTATAAACCAGAGAGAAAAAAATACGTAAGAGGTGCATAGAAGTGAAAATACAAAGGAATTTCTTTTGGGGGGGGAGGGGGGGGGGGGGGGAGATCGAAATCAAATTGATTTGATTCCAAGTATTCAATATATTACAGGATACAAAATGGGAACATTCCACTCACCTGATACTCTAGAGAGGAAACAAACTTGGAAATTTAATTTTAATCTCATTGTGAGCTAAGTGGTTACTTATGAACAAAGGGATGAATTTCGAAAGCAATTTAAAAGAAAAGCAAGTTCGGAATCAATTTAGATTTCCTTTTTATTATTGGAGGAAAATATTATTTCATTGAGGTAGGTTTTGTTTTGCCTAGAGTAGTAGAGATGTTGATTCATGAAGAGAAATCAATGAGTTTGTCCTCTGCTTGATTTAAATAAATTATATATAATTTATATTTGTACATATTTGGTATATATTTATCTCAACAAAACCACATGTGTAAAAAAGGCCAAGTTCGATTAATAAAAATCATTTGCCGAAAAAAAGTAGTGAGATCTAATGTGCTTCCAAGTTAATCATCATCAATTTATTAAATGAGTCGAGAATGTAGTAACTTCAATTAAAAAGTATGTTTTTTCTTTTACTACATGTCCATCTATATTAATTTATTGATTTCACATTTTTAGCTGAAATTATGTTACCATATATCATGAGATCATAATAAGAGAGGTTGGAAGGGCTAAAGGGGAGGGTTGGAGGCCATATCAAACAATAATAATAATAATTTAAGCCTATAAATTTCACCCCTTCATTTTATGTCCTTAAGAAGGGGAAAGTTTTGCATTTTCAATTTTTCCCTTTAATTGTACCCCAAACTCTACCAGTATACAGTACCAAATTTCAGCATTCTAGGATCAACGAAAGTAGTCGAGAATTTAATTTTGACGGGTCAGTCAGTGAGTGAGTGACGAAAAAGCCTATCTTAGGCTTCTTGTAACTTAGACGTTATAACCAATAGGAATATGAAATTTGGTAATTTAGCTTAAGGACCAGTATTCTGGAAAAATTCATCCATGAAGAGATTTCCAGTGCGTGCGAAGTTACAGAGGGGTCAAAATGTCTCGAGTTGCTTCCTGTAAACTGTAAAGGGTAGTCTGGCACTACAGGCCCACGCTCGAATCGAACTTGGGTGGGGCACTGCCGTATTTCAAAACTTCTAGAGACTCAACTTTTTCAAACTTTAAAATTACGTCTGTTGATAAATAAGAAGAATGTTCTTGGGAAATGAATGAAACACGAAGATGAATAATTTGATATAACATTATATAAGTGATCTCGAGGAAGTTATAATAAGTCAAAGTACATTTCGTGCATTCTCCCTAATATTTCGCCGTGAACGTATACCGAAGGACGCCTTAGGCGGATTATATATAAAAATGATAAAATGATGAAGAAATAACAAACATATTTTTCTTTTACATCATACAAAAAAAATTTCCATTATGTACTATGAACTCCATACCAAGGTCTTCGAGTAAGGTTAGCTGAACTTTTACCTCACAATTCCTTTTGCTAGGACAAAATAAAAATACTAATTTTCCACCCCTCAAAGCCTAATAATATACTATTGGGAACATTCCATTCACTTGATTCTTTAAAGAGGAAACAATTTTAGAAATACATTTTAATCAGATTGCTAGCTGAGTGGTTACTTATGAAAGGGATGAAATTTTATAGCGAGACGAACGAGTCCTGCAAAATAAAAGAACAAGAAGATGGGAATCAGTTTAGAATCCTCTTTTTAAGCCATACTTCAATAACCACTTCAAAGAGACTAAATTTTCCTGAACATAGAAATTAACATCTTTCGATCAATAAAAGCTCTTGAACTGTTCTTGAAAAAATGAATGAAAGCAAAGACTTAAAATAATTCAAGTGGCGAATTATAAAGAAATTGTATGAGTATGAGCTAATCATTAAAAAATGAGTTTTTTTCCAAAAAATAAAAATTATTTCCAATTATTAAGAGTTTCGAGGAAGTTAGGTCGTTATCTCTGGGCAAAAAAAACGTTGTTCCACCACACAATACCGGCTATTTGATTATGATATTATGAGCTACGATTATCAAGCCAAAAAGAGTTAAACATTTACAAGTATCTCTCGACGAAAATTGTTGAACTTCTATTAGATAATTGTCCCTTTGAGAGCGTGAATTTTGTGTGAAAAAAAAATCATTATTACAATAAGTATATAAAATTGTTTTTTTCTTTTATAAATTAACTGGCGGACCGAGCGTTGTTCGGTAATTTTTTTTTTTAGTTAAAAGCTAATATATATTAATAATACTTTTAATTTGTCTTACTCCGGCCATCATCAAGACTTCGTTGTGCACAAAATTTGCAATTGTAAATAATAATAATATACAGGAAGGTTCCTTCGTTAATTCTTTTAAGCCCTGGAGAAAGAGGGACGATCCTCCGAATCGTCGGGTTTTATATGAGGATGAAAATGACCTTATTTCTTAAAAAATTATTTTATTCGGAATTTGAAGTTTTCCTTATGTTATATCCTAGTTGCAAGGCCCGCCCCACCCCTTGATGAGGCCTCTCTCCTCCTCCATTTCCAACCACTCTCCATCCCACCAACCTTCTCTTCAATACCGGGATTCTAATATAAAAAAAATATATATCTATATTATATTTACAAAGATTTTAAAAGAGCTTACTTGCCAAAGTTTATATAAATTAAAAGATTCAATTTTATCTTTATGCGGAAATATTTATTATTGGCCGACCACCATGGTTGTTTGGTTTCGGTCTACTAGGAGACCATTGTCAAAGCCTGAAAAACAATAGCAATAGGTATTAAGTGACAGATATTTTAAAATTACATTGATTTTATTTTATATACAAGTTTTATTATTCAATAGATTATTGCCTCAATTCCAATTGTTTCCAAGCTTATTATTATTTTTTTTTTGGGGGGGGGGGGGTGAATCCTTATATATTAAATCAATATTGCCTAGTTTCCTTTATAGCTGTTATAATATATTTTATCGATTAACTTTAGCTAAAATTATTTTTGAAAAAAAAATAATAAATAAATAAGAGGTGAGAGGGGTAGGTTTGTATTATTTTGGTACATTTTACGATATCACGCTCGAAAGAAGGCTAAAAATAAGTTAAGAACGCCTGCGAATCTCTGCTTATGCAACCAATTAGACAAATCTGTTTAAGCCTTTCTCTAATCAGTTCATATTGTATTTTAATTCTACGCTACGCTACTCCCACTGGAACAAACTCTCCAGCTTTATATATTAGCATATGGAAAAAACTCCACTTAATTAAATTTTATAATTTTAATATATTAAAATATGTGTACTGAGTTTTAAAATTAAAAAATAAATAAATTATTAAAAGAAAATTTAAAAAATGTAATTATAGATTTTTATTGACACACACCCACTTTTGAATAAATATTTTAAATAAGAAAAAACCAATCAACTTAAAATTACCCGAAGATGACCCTAACATTGATCCAAAAAACCCTCTAAAAACCGTGATTTTCATCGAAATCTTACAAGCCATTTTCGAGAAAGCGATTCTATACAAAATATATTTAATATAATAAGATCTAAAATTTAATTTCATTATAATTTTCGACCAAGCCATTCTGATATTTTCGTTGAGGTTAATCCTAACTGCTATTGTAGCAGAACAAATATTCTCCCACCACACCCTTAACTGACATAATTAATTACATGCTAATGACAATATTATCAAGAGTACAAGGATATAAAAGAGCCATTTCCACTTTCTGAATTACTAATAGAACGCAAAATGAGTATATTTTTTTTGCCTTTAAGGCCAAAATATAAAACTACAAGTCTTTTCAATCATTATTTCGGTGCCCGAATACAATCGATATTGACAGCTTAAAAGCTAATGCAACACTCACCCCTTGCAAATAAATAATTTGAATAGTACTTTTGAATTGAAATATACCCATTCAAACTTTACTACACTTTTAGAAAAGAATAAAAGAACTTTGTTATTTTTTTATTTATATATTATTCATTATTTAAAAAGATGAAATGAGGCATAAGGAAGCACTAACTAATGTATACTTTTTTTTTGTAAATTGAAGCTTATTATAAATACATGCTCTCAAGATTTGATTTTTTTTATGGTTTTCTGAACTTTTGAACCGAAAGCTTTCAAGCTAAATAGCCCGAAATCTAATTTAAAATTAAAACATTTTGACACTAGAATAATTTTTTAAATTTAAAGTATATTAGTTTTAAAAAAAAAATTCTACAATTATTAAATTATAGTGTATAAAAATGATAGTGTGTCGTCACAACAAAGGGGGCTCAATGTGACGGAATGTAACACAGGGGGAGTGTGTGGGTGAGGGGGGGGGGGTATAAAAATATTGAAATTCGTGTGACGTAATTTATGGATAGCCCCTTACTTCTTAAGTATTTGTAGAAAAATCCTGGTTAAATGATTTTCCCTTCTGTTTTAAATATGAATAAGTAAAATAAAAATAAAACAAAAAATAAATATGTAGTTTTAATTTTTTTTTTTATTTTATTACCTACATATAAGTACAATTAAATAAAGTGCCTCCCACGATTTTTTCTTTATCAATCTTTGTACCTGGAAATCCTAGATCATTCAAATCCCGAAGGTTGAAGAAAGTTTTTATTCTAAAATGTTTTTATTTCCGACAAAAGTATTGAATTTTGAGTTTTCATGATTCTGTTTGAAAAAAGAAGAAAATAGGAAAAAATAAACAGCTTATGAGCTTTTTTTTACTTAGGGAAAGTCGAGGGGTGAACCGCGACCTAATATGCTGTACACCTACTTCCACTTGTACTTCCAAATATTTTCAAGTAATTCCGAATATTTCCAAGTAATTACAAATATTTCCAAGTACTTCCAAATATGTCCAAGCACTTTTAAATATTTCCAAGTACTTCCAAAATACTTCCAAAGAGGTGTACTTCTTCTTCGAGTGCAATACCCGAAACGGGTGTCGGCGCCTCTCCACATATACCTGTGCTGAGTGTGTTTAGTAGTTTTACACAGATATACAGGACCTACTTTTTAACGCCGGTTCCGAACGGCTAATTTGGAGAGGTCCCTTGGCAATTATACTCTTGGTAGGTTGCCATTACTTTCCAAGAGGAGGCGACTGCAAATATCTATCTGCCGAGACTCGGTCTCGAACCAGCGATATCCGAGTCAGCGACCCAACACTCTATCCACTGACCCACAGTCGCCAAAAGAGGTGTAGACCTACTTCCAATCGCGGATCACCCCACGGGGAAAGTGGTGTAGGTTTTAGGTGAAACATGATATTAATTAATAAAGTAAAGGGTGTGTAGTTTCACAGTGAATGAAATAAAACTCAAAGAGGTTTATACAAACTCAATATATTTCGGATTATTAGTCCATCATTAGCTTATGAGCTGGAACTTGGCACACCTGTTTGTATTAATAAAGTCCACTTTGGTTTTAAATTTTAGATTTCTAGCTAAAAAATTTTGATGACAAACTAAACATACATTTTTATTTTACATTTGGGATTTTTCTTCTTCTTTACTTTTAAAATGATTTTTTATTTATTTTTCTAAACAGTCCAAAAGTTTTCTCTTTATCATATAATTTTGTTACTAGTTTTTTCAAAAACAATATTTTTATATCAATTGTGATCTGAAGCTACAACTCTCTCAAAATTACACTCTAGACCTTCGAATTTTAATTAAGAAGAGACGAGTGCACGTGACTTACTCTCCCTCTTGCATGATTATATTTCAGGAATCCTTGGATGCCAATTGAAATTAATTCACTCACTGATTCAAAGTCGTATGTATTTCACAACATACCACTAGAACAGTTCAATTATCAACCCGCCGACGCAGGTACATATACACAATTTCAAATTATTTATTTAATTTAATAAACAAACAAGACACATTCTTTCATTCTATCGTAATTGAATATTCACCTAAACAGAAAAATTTAAATGAATTCGCTCGTTTTAATATAAAAAATATTTTTAAATTATTTTAATTATAGATTAATATATTTATAGAAGATTGAAAAATATTGATATCGCTTTTGAATACAAATCATTGCATTGGGATAATTATATTTTTTATGCTCTCTCTGTTTCACTTAAAAACAACCATGCGATTTTTATTAATCATCCCTAATTTGGTTATTTATTATTTCCTAATATTTCATTTAAACTCAAACCATACTTTTCGAGTTATTAAATTAATTGAATAGGTTAATTAAAACAATCAAATATATGAATCGATTTTTATTTGTTATATGGACGTTTATTTTGAAAGTGGTGTAAGTACATTTTTTGTTATTTCGAGATATTTGTATTTATATTTTTATAAATACAAATATTTATATATATATAATTTTATACATGAAGCTAAAATTTTTTTTATTTTTGACAAGGCATGGTTCAATCACATATGTTTACCACATTTTGTGTATAACTCCTAATTAACTGAAGATGGCCAAATAAAATTCAGGCCCAAACGTTTTATTAAAGATGTTTTCTTGAACCCAGTGATTCCATCTTTGGCTGATACCTCCTCCTTCATCTAGTACAGTTTCATCACAGTTACGAACTCTAACAATATATATTTTTATTTTGACTAATTGATGAGGATATTGTACTCCATTGATTGGGATACATATTATAAATACGAAAAGAAGACATCTATGTCTAACTAAAACTGACATTAACTCATTTTTTTCAAAATTGAACTTACAAAACTTTCAAAATAAACAGTCCTTATGTATAGGAGATCGAATATTATTTTGAAAAATATTTTTTCGTATTAATTTTAGATCAAAAGATGTTGAGAACTAAAAACTGCATCAAATTTTGGTACAAATACATATTTATGTAAATATTATGAAAATATAAAAAAAAGCTAAAAACTCTAAAATTAAACACACGGGCTAAAAGTTGAAATTTGGTATGATGGATATTTGTAAAACATAAATGCTTGATAATTAAGTTTTAAAGAGATGAAACAAGGAAAAAATTCTAAAATCGGGATTTTATGTCTTAATCATTCAAACCAAATTTCAAGTTATTAATAGTTCCAACAGGTCCGAAGAATTGGTGATGAAACTGAGTAAATACGTAGATTTTTTCCATGAATTTTTCTACTTTAAATTTAAATTAAATAAAGATCTTTGCCAAGCATACATGTCTTAAAACTAATCTTCATAGCAAATTTCAAGTTATTAGCTTGATTAGTCCAGGAGAAATCGAGATAACTTAAAATGAAACCACAGATTTCTTTAACATTTTTATCTCTTCTCCTCATTTCATAATATTTTCACAGAAACGTATCAATAAATTTGATACAGTTTTTAATTCTGAACTTATTTTATAATTGCAGTTTTATTTTAAAATTAAAACGGAAAAATCTCAATTTGTTTTTCCATTACTCTTCCATATTTTTTTCTTTTTTTTTTTTTTAATTTTTTCCTAACTTGTCAACACCAAATGGGGAAAGAAAAATAAATAAATACGGATTATTAATTTACATTTCTTTCTTACACAGAAATAACCATAAATAAGGGCTAAGCTAATGGACTTTGTTCCAAAAAAAAAAATGATAAATAAATAAATATCCCTACCTATCTAGCTATTTTTTTCTGAAAAATAATAATTTTAATATATATGATCTGATTTTGATTAAAAAGACAAACTATTAAAATTTAATTATAAAATAGATAAAAAACCTCATTGATTTCTCTTCATATATAAAATAGGGAATAAATTATGTATTATATATTGTAAAATATTAATATTACGCTTGAATAAATATTAAAGGATAATCACATTTTTTTCATTATCTTTCCTCTTTAACCTAAAAACAAACCTCTTTTCATGGAATGTTAATAATTCATAACTAATCTGGTTTATTTATTATTTCCTAATTTATCATTTGAACTAGACCCAGCCATTTGGAGTTATTAAATTAATTGAATGCTGGCAATTAAAATAATTGAAAATGTATAATGTGTATGCGTACAATGTTTGATAATGGGTTACATTTAAATGACTCGGTGGAATGTAAATGATCGGTCGTTCTCTTTCGATTTATATGTATATATACAGAAAAGACCAATATATGATTTTGAACATTAACTGAACATTGGCTTAAATCAATATCGAAGTGTAGATAGAGAGATATTTGTGACAGTGAAGGATGAATCTTTATCAAATGTTTTTTAAGAGGTAGCCATTACCGTATGGATTGAGGGGGATCTGAAAAAGATAGGGTGCGATATACATGTAATCTTTACACAACGAATAAAAAAAAAGAATATTTGTTACAATTTTATTTTCACTTATGTATAACAAATTAAGAATTGAAAACTATGAAATTTCGAATTTTTACTGCATATATATGGTACGTATCTATATTGAGATCTTTGAGCCAAATATAAGGCCAATTTCAGCTTTTGACCTATCCGTCATCTCAATCTTAAATATAATCAATTTTAGGAAAATGACATTCAAATCCTAGAAAATCACATGCAAATCCTAGACTCATATATGACAGTAAGGTTTTTTCTCACATCATTTCATTTGACACTTTAATACAAAATTTTAGATTTTATTCATTTTCCTTAGACCTACAGTATCTAAGATTTAAGTATTTATCTCATATAAAAATATGGATTTTTATGTTTATAAATTTTTTAAAAATCTATGAGGAAAAATTATTCAAAAGTTATCGAAAGGATTTGAAAATTTAGAAGTCGGATCTCAAATTAATTAATTAATTTATTTTTAATCTGCTTTTTTCATAAATATAATAAAAATAAATATTTTTTCTTTTTAATTTAATTTATAAATATTTAAAATTTTAGATATTTAATTTTAATTTAGATGATTTGTTCTTATATTAGCACCGTTAGGGAAATTTATATGTGATCCACCCAACTCATGTAAAATTTGTTCATACATAATAGAGTGAAAAAACCAAAAAATTTATATATAGTTAGGCCAACTTTGAATGTGCAGGAAAACTTTAAAAATGCGACAATGATACAAAAATCAATTTGTCAGTTTTGTGACTCCGTCCACCAGTTGGTCAACCAGATATAAACTTTTACTGTATGTACGTTTGAAAAGTTAGTTTGTTATTAATAAAGTTAAGTTTGTGTGATCTGAAGCAGGAGGTCTTATTCACAAAAAAAAGGTGCTGAAATGTTAACAAATAAATAAGTTGGACCAGATTTGATAAAGCCAAATATTCAGGTTGTAATATGACAAGGTTTATTATTTTATTGAAAAATAATCAGATGTTATTCAGTCAACAAATATGTACAAAATAATATTTTGTTAATTGCTTAAGAAATAAATTTAATCCTTTGATTTGTTTTTGAATAAAAAATAATATTACAAATAATTGATAGAGAATTTCTTTAGGAGACGGACTGGTATAAATATGCATGATGATGAGCAGTCACGGTGGCTGTAAAAAACTATAGAGGTTTTATTATTTTACATTTATTTATTAAACCGACGTTTCGAGATTTATTCTCTCCTTCTTCAGGGTAACAAACTACTTTCATTGACTTTTTGTTACCCTGAAGAAGGAGAGAATAAATCTCCGAAACGTCGGTTTAACAAATAAATGTAAAATAATAAAACCTCTATAGTCTTATTTTTTTACAACCACCGTGGACTGCTTTCATCAACATCCAATTACAAATAATATTTTGTTAACAATTAGTCAATTATAATTAATAATATGAGTAATAGGAATTCAATTAAAATATCAATTATTTTAATTAGTTTACGTGGGCTTGTATGTGAGTTTATTAATTAACAATCACTAATTATTAGTTTGTTAAAATGTTATTAAAATGTTAAAATAAATATTAGATATTCTTAATAATAGATTTGGTCCATAGTTTAGAAAACAAAAGATTTCTTATTTAAAAGAGAGTCAACTATGTAGTATTGAAATGAATATACAAGCTGTATATGATGTTAAGTTAATATGAACGAAAATGCAATTTCAATTTAATTGGGAAAGAGAATGTATTTGTTTGATTCAATGTTCATGTCTTTTATAAATAGGATTTGTTAATGTTAAAGAGATTCAACTCCTGTTGAAAATGGTCTGTACTTCTTTTTATAGAAGTAGCCAGGTAGGGAACTGAAGATCGAAACAGTACAATTGTGTGTTATGAAAAATATAAATAGGTGAACCTTTGAAGAATGATTTGAGATCCTAGGCGGTCGAAACACTGCGAGATTGAAGAAATCTTCTTGGAAAATGAATGCCAATATTTTGTAAAATCACTTGATATGTTGTAGAAAGATTTCTGGGCAGGCAGGGAATCGATTAACTCGAGTAAAAAGGTTCACCTCACCAATATCTTAGAATTTAAGAAAGTAATAGAGAATTTCAAGAGATGATTCAAAATATTGATATTTTCTTTGTATCAACAGAAAAATTCATTAGAAAAGGCTTTTTTCTAAGAGCTTGCATATTCAGCAAATCTCTAATTTATTTAAACTTGAAGGGATTACGAAAAAGTGAAACTATTTGACATTTTGAAATATTTTAAATTATCCTTTCAATCTTGAACACATCAATTCAATAAATATGTTCGATGAGTCCAAGCTACTTGACTCTGGTAAAAATGAATAATTTGGTTGTCACATTACAAGTATAATACTCTGTAAAGTATTCGAGTGAACATTATTATTATATAAATATATTTTTTCTTTATGTGCTTCACTTATTTCTTGAGTGAATGATCATTCCAGTAAAAACTGTTCTATTGACTAATTACACCGTTTCCCATTTAAGTCGGGTTGCTAAATAAAAGATCCTAAAGAAGAAAGTGGAAAGTATTATTATTTATTTCCACTAGTATCTTAGGTACACGTAAATGTCGTTGCTGAATCAAGTTAAAAATAAAATAACATTTATAAACATAGCCCAATCAAATAAATATATTTTATATAGATCTATTATATAGATTATTTTTGTGTCTTTGAAGCACAGAGTTAAATTGATTTATAGAAGAACTTTGGTGAAGAGGAGAATCACTTTTACCATATTAATGGCTTTTCTGATGAGGACATCTCCTATCACTGAAGTAAGTTTTCAAATTAATATATAAAGCTCCTATTAATTGAACACGTTAACCCTCAGTGTGTATTATGATATGAAACAATGTGTTTGATGTGAGTTATCTAATGCAGAAAAGAATGGAAAATATAGGTGGATGGTTGCGTCAAATCAGCCTTACAAATCTATGATGATAGCTACTTTGACAGTAAGAGAACTGGGTCAATAGGGTCGGACATTTTATAGTTTACTATGATGAATAAAAATCATTGTGAAGAATATTACTAGCCCCTCTTAGATATTTGGCAAATGAAGTTTAGAGTAAAAAAAATTGAACTAATTAGGACCATTGGAGTTTCGTTGATGAGGCTGTCAATTACGGATGAAAGTAGCAATTAGTCGGAAACGACTTCAAGATGGTTAGTAAATAATGAATTCTCGTCAATCAGAAACCCAGGGAAAGAGTGTTGGGTATGATGGAGTTTTAACACCAAGGGGTTTTACTAACATTTTGCTTTGGGTATGGCCAGAACCCTTTTCGTGTCATTTTATTACTGTTCTGCCTGGCTTCCGTCGAATTGTAACCAAGTCTCGGCGAAACCTCCACAGGCTTATTTTACTTCTATGAATTCTATAATCGTTCATTTATGATGTTAATAGTTTAAAGCGCCTGTGATGCATGGATAACTCTAAATGATTCATTTTTCATCACATTTAGCTCCCTTCATAATTCTTAACCCTCTACCGGGCTTAATCGAAAAGTCACGAGTTTGGGCGCAATGCATCTATTAGAAGGAAAAGAAAACAAGACTTTTTTTAAGGGGGTACTAAATAAAATTATTATTAATAAATCCCAAACAGGATTTTTTTAATAACAAGAATAAATTGGATCTAGAGTACTTAACAAAACCTATTCAGATTCATCTAATTCATATCTATTTACACTTAGTTGAAACATGTTATACAAACTATATTTGTATGTTCTAAACATAGAAATTTATTATAGTTTTATATTTTATATATCTTTGTTTTTTTCGTGTTGACACGAAAAACATTTTTTCTATTATTGGTTGTACTGGTTGAAGGTTCATCTTTTTGGTCGTGATCAACTTGTTTCAACTTTGCCCATTTCTCTTGTAAATATATAGGAATTCCTCTAGTTTATTTCTTCCTCATATGTATATAGTCAGCAACTAATTCTGTACACAGATCTTTTAACAATTGACCTCTATTTATCATTTTATAATATTGGCATTTTCTGGGTGTATAACATCAGCATGGGCATTGATCCCACTGTATGTTTAACATTGTAAAAAATATAACTAACGACCAACGAGTCCACATTTTATCAATTAATTAAACTCCAGATTTCGTAATATTATATGTTATTATTTCGATTTATTACAAAGCACAAAAATCTCATGAACAGGTGAATCTGTGAGATTAAAACACCTGCTGCGAGTAAACATGCACAATTGCATATCTACACTAACCATAAACACAACTGCTAAAGCCTGCCTTGGGTGAGGGAAGATACACGAGAGCTCATGCGTCCACATTAAGAGAAGTAATTTGAGAATTAAACAACAATAATCTGTGGGATCAATTGCGCCCGATGGAGGGTTAAAAATAAAAAATAAAATAAGGACTTATACTAGTCATCAGTAATCTTGAACTATGATTAAACCAAGTTTGACGGTATTATATCTATTGACTATACTTATATTAAAAATCTTTATATGTAAAGTTGACGAATCTCTAATAAACTTTCTACCATATATAAAACTATAACTATTAGATCAGATCGAATCTGTTTTATAAGCTTAGTTTCGGAATTAAAACTTGTGCCATTTTTATTTATTTATAACGTCTTATTTTGTTTGAAAATACAATTCCTTTATCTTTTAGGTCAATGTATTGTCTAGGCTAGGGTCTAGGAAAATTTAAATACTTCTACTTGCTCTTACGAGTATATATATGTTCAAAAAGATACTAATTGTACTCTAAATGTCTCTTCTGTATTTTCTGCTCTAAGAGGCGTCTCACCTCAGAGCATCATTAAGTGAATAAATAAATATAATGAACCAATCCAAAAAAAATTTCAAAATAAAAATTCTTAAGATATGTAGAATGAACTATTAATTAAATTAATTATTCGATTTAAATACTTTTTATTTAATTACACAATTTTTAGTCAATAATCTCTAATTATAATTCGTACTTTTTTGTATTAATTTCCTATCATGGTAAATTATTTATGTATTTATTTATTTTCTTTCGGATGCTAGTTTATTTAGACCAATCTTAAGTCTTAGGTGCTTAATGTGTTTGTTTGTCAATTCCAGTGTAAAATTAATAAAGTTAAATAGAGAAATGCGAATATCTTAGATTATTTTTTACTTAGGAAGTTCCCCTTCACGCTTTCGATAATGTCTCAACAATTTTTCATGATAAAATATTGGAAACAATACTCCCTTCGTTTCGTTCAGCTAATTTATCCCTATGAGTCTTGGAATTCATTCTTTGTATTAATCTTTCTCTCGTCCTACAACTTTTAATCCTTTAAAATTTAAAATTTGATAGTCTGCAAAAATCTTCACCACATTCAAACTCGCAGACATTTTCTTTTTTTTCAAAATGGAAGACCATCCCCAAGTATATATATCCATATTATTAAAATAAAAAACCTCGTGACTGACTTAAAATACAAGGAACAGAAACCACAATCAAACAATGAGTACACTACCAAATTTTCTTTAAGCGAAATTAGAAAGTTCTAAATGCCATTAGTAACAGAGTTGAATTTAGATATTTTCTTTGGTTTATTCCATAATAAATTTTACGATGAAGCTGTTAAGATCTTTAACTGATAATTAATAGGAATTACTTATACATATATGGAATTGTCTAAGATAATTGTTAATGGCCCTAATAGCTTTTTTGGAACTTAGGTTCGATTTCCAAAGAGGCAACCAGCCATATAGCATAATATCTGAAATTAAGCAGGAAGATATTTTAATTTATTTTCCAAATGTTGTTGTTAGGGAGTATCTGTCACGCAACACGATAAGCAAGACAATCTAGGTAAATTGGGGTGTCATATCATATTTTTAAGTGATAAGAATTTAACTGCCCTGGTCTATTCTTGTATTAAGGGGTGAGATGAGGTTTGCATGGCTGGTAGTTGGTTTGTAAGAGAAACGATGTCGTAATTGTGAGAGAACTTTTTACAATTTTAATTAGAATGTCATACTTGAAAAGTGAGACATTTTCTCACTCAAAGGGATGGATAAGGGATGCTCGCTTACACTTGTATTCTGACATTAATCATTCTGACACAGCGGCATCATGTTCTTATCAAATAAATGCATAGCTTTTTGTTGATATTAAAATAAAAAAAAATCTTGAAGAATAGTATTATTTAGCTTTATTAATAACGTAAAATTATATCAATTAATCAAATCGCGTTTTGTCACCTTTATTTCAGAATAGTATTTGTATTAGTGAATATAATGGGAGTAATTACATTGTTATACATTTAAGCCATCTGTGGCTGTCTGACAAGACAAAGGGTCTGTTCTGTTAAGGCTCCCGTTTGAATAATTGATCTCTCGTCTATTTCAAATGGGTTTGATGAACTTCGCTTTTGCTGAGTTCGCAATGATTCATTCCTCTTTGTCAACTTTTCTGGTAAAGACACTAGATGCTTATATTTAGGTATTAGGGTTCTAAAATTCTTTATTCGAAATTCTCTTCACTATATCATTCTGTGGTTCCCAAATGATGATTTACACAACTTTGAATGTTCATAACGTCTTTTACATAAAAACTCCAACTTTTTAAAAAACACAGTTTAGATTATATGTCATTTATTTACTTCTCACCTTAATACATTCCGTTTTCCAAGATTCTTAAAAATCCATTTCATCACGCCCAGCTGTCTGTCTGCTACTACACATAATTATAACACAACATATAGTATATTAATTTGCCATGATAAAATTTGACAGACGTTTGTTTTTATTCTTAGCGATTTCAAATATATAGGTTAATTATTATAAAAAATATTAAGCAGCCCTCCCCCCTTAAATATAAATATAAAAAGGGGTTTAATTGGTCTTTTAAAGCCCCAGTTTAATATCTTTCTTGAAATTTTTGTTTTGATTTCCTATTCGTACGTTTGAGCCTTAGCAGTGTACCTCTTTGACTTAAAAATTCATTAAATTAGCTCAATGAGAATTCTTGTTATGATAGTTATTTTGTTTAATATAAACTAATTAGTTTCTATGACAAAAAATATCTACCTTGTGCCCTAAAAAAATGCTGATGGAAAAAATGATTTCACACACTTCATCAATGAGGGTAGCGTTGTATAGGTTTTACAATCCTATTAAATATCTTGTAATTTTTTATTCCCATTTGTGAATTATGCCTTTACAAGTTGTGGAGCCCCCTATCTCTAAATTTGCAGTACTTGGATTAAAAACAAATAATAAGTAAGTAAAATTTCGAAAAAGTAAATTATTGTAATTGCTTTCAAGAAATTTTATTTTTATTTTTATTATTATTTTCTCTCCTTTTGAAGAAGTTTTGTGTACTATATATTGTATACATCGGCTATTATATTATTATTTTTTTCGTTAAATTGAAGGGTTGGTTTTGTCACAAATATAATAAAACAATAATTTCAATAACTATTTGAATTATTTATATTATTATTATTATTATATTTTATTTATATTATTATTATTATTATTATTATTATTATTAAATGTTTTATCCTTTAGAACATTTGGCGACCAATATATAAAATGGGTGAATATAACAAAATGTGTTAATTATATTCAGTACTAAGATAAAATTTTAAGAGTGATTAAAAATAAAAAAAACTATATTTTCACTTTATTTTTGATAAATAAGCAAATTTATTAACTAAAAATTGATTTGCTGGATATTAATTTAATTAATGATATCTCTGGGTTATAAAATATTTTAAATAGTTTGCAAGTAAATATTTTTTATTTAATAAGAAATTAAGTAAAATTACTAGGTAAGTTTAAAATAGAATAAAACAAAAATGAGTTTTTATATCGATATATTTCGGGTTACCATCCTCAAGAGTTCGAAAACTGAATATAAAATTAGAAACATGTTTACAAGTAATTTTTTTGGGGAACAGATGTGGTAAAGGCAAGGGAGGGCCTGGAGGCCATACTGAAAATTAGTATTTCTAGAAAGATGAAACGTATCTCTTTAAAAGTTATTATTTTATTTGGTATAAAATATCTATTGTGGATTAAAAATGAACAGTATTAAAAAAAATAATAAAGAACTTTTATATTCCAGATGCACTTAAATGTAAGTAATTCTTGTTTCTTTTGAAATTGCTCCTATCCTACATCAACCTAAAGGCACTTTTTAATTTAAATTCATCGTTAGAAATGCCATGACCATGATTCGACCCCGAGGGCGCTGGTGAAAAGCAAAATAGCAAGCCTCTAGGCACCTGTCCAATATTCCTATCTTTTCTCTCTTTCTCTCTTACTTTCTCTATTTATTAATCAATTTAAGATGAAATTGATTTAATCATACTATACCTTGCTAATAAAGATAATATAATATTCAACAAACACGTCAAAGGTAGATAGATGTTGTTAATTATAATTATATGAGTAGTGGGGAATGTTGACAGACAAGGTCACCCTTTCATTTCCCAAAAAACCAACGGGAATGGGAAAGATGAAGCATATTCCTCTATCATTTCTTTTTTAAATCAATCAGCTCTTTGATCTCTACATATGCTATTTATATATATTACAACGTCCTTTGAGTATAAGCTTTGTTTATGCTTTTTTATGTTTCAATGTTTCATGGTCAGATTTTTCGATTAGTCTATTCATAAAATAAATGGATAATTAATTAAATGTTTGTGAGTTTACGACTAGGAATTATAAACGTACGGTTGTCACTAATTTTAGGGCTATTGTCCCTGTGTTAAGATAAGATCTTTCGCGACTGCCAAATGTCCTGATTATAAGGAACAATAATAATATAAAAATATTAGTAGAATAGTTGTAAAGAATTTGTTTTGACGAGAGTAGCAAAGTTGTTGATTTATGAAGGGAAATCAATTAAGCAGAGGACAACCTCATTGATTACTCTTTATTAGTAGGAAGACTATAGTAGTGCCGGTAATTATAAAAACGACATAAGTCATATTTTTCAGTTTTGAGATATTTAAAGTTTTGAAAAATACCAAAACACAAACTTAATTAGCTTTAACTACATACTCGATCTAACAGTTCAATTTTGTTTAAATACAATTTAATTTTAGTTAGAACATAAAAAAGTAAAAAAAAATATATTTTCTTGAAATGATGCAATAATAAGTCTCTATAACTTTAACAATGGTAAAAGAAAGCTCTAACTCTCCCAAAAACTTATGCGCCTTCAGTAAAATCTTCTGACCAAAGTCCAGGTAGCCAGTAATAGATTCCAGTGCAGATTGACATATTTGGGCCCGTGTCACTCGTGATAATCGAGAAGCAGGCATGTAGGCAGATTTTTTTTTTTTTTTTTTTGGGGGGGGGGGTGCAATTTTTTTTAGAAACAACTTTTTTAAAATAATATAGCAATATATTAAATAGAAAAATATTTTAATAAAAATAATATTAAATAAATAAATAAAATTAAAGAAGATCAACATTTTTTATATGTTTATTTAATATTTTTTTTTATAACATTAAATTTTAAAATTGAAGAAAATAAAGTTCTATGTGAGGGGGGGGCGCCTCTGATCCCCCCCCCACTTGGACAATTCGATCGCGACACACTTCCGAGATCAAAAGTAGATCTTATATACCGGAGACCGCCCCCCCCCCCCCAAATCAGAGGTCTGGATCCGCGCCTGAACAGAACACGCGCGATCTACGTAAACCGACTCGCACGATGAGAACTATATAGATCGATTTACATTCATTCGGGGATTTCCCTTACCTTATTTTTTCTCGGGGTTCAAAGAGAGTTCATTCACTCGCAATTAATTAGTGTTTTCGCGTTGTTTTCTGTTTGCGATTTTTTTTATTCTTGATAGAAAACGATTCTAGAAAGTAGATTTAGTAAATGTTATGTTATCTTTTTAAATTACCAAATGTAAAAATAACGATTTATAATAACTAAAATGTTATTCGTTTTCGTTAATACTGACCCGAAATTTCTCTTAAAAGGGGCCCATATATACTAAAGTGCCATGGGCCACACTTGGCTTAAGACGGCTGAGCAGAAAATATATAAAAGCAATTTTTAACCCTCCTTTTTTACATTTCCTCTTCATTCGTTATTTAAGCTGGTGTTTGCTAAACGTCTCAATGTGAAAAGTAGTTATGTTAGATTGGTAGCCATGGCGGTGAAATGTTTTTCCCTGATAGATTAATGCTAATTTCATATTCTTTCTTGCACAAGAACTACTTTGGTATTATATATAAATTTAATTACGATTATTTATTTATTTTTTCAAATAATATTAAAATTATTAATTTAGTGTTTAATTTATAAATTTAAAATATCATTACTTTCTAGCGAATTGTTTTGTTTCTAAATTTTCTCTATAGTAATTTTCAACAAGAACGATAGGATATAAAAAATTTAATTAAAAAAGTTCCGTTTGATTTTAGTAAAAAAAAAAAAAATAGATAAAATTTATTCCTATCGGATGTTTCTGACATTAATGAATTTTTGTTTTAATAATAATAAAACGATTAGATAAATTTGTATCAATTTTATGTTTCGATATCTCCACGGGGGGTCGATTTTTCTTCGTTTAATTCATTTTATATGGATAGGTAGATGAAAGATTAATAAGATACCCAAAACTAGATTAATGGGAGGAGGGTAGGGTTGATAGGAAGTGAAGTGTAGAATATCAACAGCAGGTATTTCAACTGGAGTAAACGTGCTTCGGATATTCCTGGAGTCGAATCCTTATAGAAATGAAACGGACGAGGATAGTAACCGGAAAAGCCCAACGGACTCGCTCTAATTGCATTCCAGTGGAAGAGACCCCCCACACGGTCCCCCTTGGGTCCATTGCCAGGAAGGGCAACCGGCGCATTCAAATTGGACACTCTCCGATCGGCAAAGAAAGGAAAGGAATTTCCTCTAAAGAGACATTCGCAGAGAAAGAGATATCATAAATAATAGGAATGTATGCGATAAGGGAAAAAGAGGGTTAATAGCGAAAATCTCAGCAGAAATTAACATTCTATGATTTCATTGGGATTCGCATTATTATTATTCTATCTGAATTGGCAAGGCTTTGAGTTTCTAGAGAAGATCATTGGCTAGTTTCGCCTGTTTCTGACAATTGACAATGCCCACGGGCCTTGAGAGGTATAGAGTTCTCTTTCTATAGGAAGGGATATATATTATTTTAGTCAGCTTCTATTTGAAGTGGTAATATATACACTACTAAAATTTAAAAAATACACGATTTTTATTAAAAATAAATTGATACACAAGGAGAAACAAAGAGGTTATCCTCTGCTTGATGCAAATAAACATACATACATATATATATGTCTAAATTTTATTTATTTTTTTAATTCTAAACAGCTTTCTAGTCAAGTAAGAGCAAACAATTTTCAATATCCACGCGATACTGACCCCATGAAAAATAATATTTATAATTAAAAAGTCTGATGATGAAGGACAAGCCTTAGAAAGTATAGTCTCAAACAAATAAATAATATATATATATATATATATATATATATATATATATATATATATATATATATATGTAGGATTGGTATATGTGGTTGGTGAATGATAAACTGTAGTTTGAGGTAACAATTTATTGAACAGGAATTTAAATGAAAATAAATACAGAGTATAAGAAAACTTCTTCTTTCTTGATGTTGACGTCGGGTGAGATAACAACTCGAGTGTGAGCTGAAACGAGTTGGAACTGCGAGTTGAAACTGCTGTCTTCAACGAGGGAGACGATCCTTATAGCCGTCGAGCTGACATCTAGGGCTGCCGATGATAGGTCCTTGAAACAGCCAATCAGCGCATCTCTTAATATGGCCAATCCGGGCGCAGCTAGGTCGTCGCATTTGTCCGGGTGAGGCAAAGGCGGCAAGGGAAAATGAGGCAAAGGCAGAATGAGGCAAAGGCAAAATGAGGCAAAGGCAAAATGAGGCAAAGGCAAAATGAGGCAAAATTTCATCTCTACATTCGGCCATCCTGCATCATATTCGTCCTCGAATATGCCGTTTGAATAACTTCGGACTTCATTTTCACCTTCTTCTTGATTAGTTTTCGCAGCTTGTCTTGTATAATTTTATTTTTTCATGCTTCGGAATTATCTTGATTTCATCGGGTTTTCGCTCTTCTTTATCAACCCTCTAAATTAATTCGTTAATTAACTTGTTGCCTCTGGTTTGCAGTCTGCCACCAGAGGACGGCTAAGTCGCCCTTCCTATCTATGCACTGGCTCAATTCAGTTATCATCGTACGCTCACATCGCATGGATCGAAGTATATATCCGCATCGTTTAACGTTCCACGTGGAACCATCGCATTTCATTGTTCGTGTGTCCATCTCGCTCGGCTCGCCCTTATCGCTTAATCCTCCTTTTATAATCATCACCATCATATGTACAGATCATCCCCGCCAAATAGCGGATAATAAATCATTATTATTACATATAATTGTGTAAAGTTGTGTCTTCATTTACCCTTAACTGGAGGGCTGTTTCAGTCCCGCTCTCCAGTCCGCATCACGCTCTCCCACCCTGGTGTACGCCCGTACATTTTGGTGAACGAAACCCGGGAAGAAAAAGTGCCCTTTCGCATTCACAAGTGTCTATTAGTGAGAAATCAAAATTCCTTTGTTCTTCTGTGAATACGTGTTCTACATACATCCAGATATTCAAATCTCTATATAAACATTCAAATTCGTTAAAACGGTCAGATTACAAAATTCAACAAATTCTCCCGACATTACAAATCTTGCTGCAACAAATTTGCATTATCTCCCACCATCGACCTCATCATATTCCCCCTCTTGCAAAAGTCGCCTCTCCTCAATTCTCTTCGAGCTAGCCAGTTTCTAGAAATCTATTATAAAAATAATTTTCGTATGAAGACATCATAATATTTATAATAAATAAATATTGTTTCGAATACATTTATTTACAAAATAAATAAGTAAAATAAAATGAATGTTTCGCCGTCAAATATATAAAGAAAAGTAAATAAATAAAAAATATATATTCTTCTTCACATATACAAATCGAAAGGAAGAAAAACAATTCATCTACACACATAAATAAAACAATCAACAAAAATACATTTAAAAATATCTACATCTATCTCTATTCTTATATATATTTATTTACACACCTGTCACTATTCATCACTTGGCGCATAAATTCAAAATATACAAACAAAATCGTGTTCTCGCTTAACGTTTACTAAGCCAAAACTATTTATTTACAAAATGTCACGAAATTTATCACATCTGCAAGCAATGGCACCTTACCCAGGAACCCCTGTCTCCGTTTCGCCTACAGCCGCCGCTGCTGCCAGTCCTCTCATGAAACCTGTCTCATCGACCACCCCCTCTGCGGGTGCTTGCATGCCTATTCGAACGATTAAAAGTTTGCAAAAAAGTCTCCGTTATAGGCTCGAAGAGCTTACTACAATTGCCGCCGATTGTCGATACACCATCTCACATCACGGGATCAGGGACCATATGTTGAATTTTCACGAATCGGACGCAAATGGGACCAAGTTCTGCTTTGAAAAAACACTCGTGCAGGTCGCCACGACTAATAAGAGCACTGAGAGACCTCTCGATATCGTTCCGATACAGGACGCCTTCATGAGCATTTACAACGAGCTAACAGAATTCATATCAGTTCAGAGGGGCCTCTTACACTCTGCTCCCGTTTCCAAAGTTAAGCCTGATTCTCCCTCCATTCTTCCTACCCTCGCAAACACCTCCGTCGATACCACCCCTTCTGCCATTATCACAGCTCCATCCTCCGTTACAACTGCTACATCTACTCTCCTCGCCATCAATTCTCCTGTTTTCATTCCCGACTCGGCGTCTATTGCTCATTCTTCTAATTTCGTTCCCACGGTTACTCCTGCACCTAAACCTGAAACTTCTAGTGTCATTCTTTCTGCTCTCTCCGTCAATACTTCCACTCCTGCATCTTATACTACTTTCTCTACCCACGCAAACACCTCTGTCGATACCACCCCTTCTGCCATTATTACAGCTCCATCCTCCGCTACAACTACCACCTCTACTCTCCTCGCCATCAATTCTCCTGTTCTCATTCCCGACTCGGCCTCTACTGCTCATTCTTCTAATTTCGTTCCCACGCTTACTCCTCACCTAAACCTGAAACTTCTAGTGTCATTCTTTCTGCTCTCTCCGTCAATACTCCCACTCCTGCATCTTATACTACTTTCTCTACCCACGCAAACACCTCTGTCGATACCACCCCTTCTGCCATTATTACAGCTCCATCCTCCGCTACAACTACCACCTCTACTCTCCTCGCCATCAATTCTCCTGTTCTCATTCCCGACTCGGCCTCTACTGCTCATTCTTCTAATTCCAAAGTTAAGCCTGATTCCCTCTCGATTATTCTACCATCGCACACACCTCCCTCGATGCCACCCCTTCTGCCATTATTACAGCTCCATCTTCCGCTGCCACTACTGCACTTACTGTCGCCGTCATCAATTCTCCTTTTCTCATTCCCGACTCGGCCTCTATTGCTAATTCTTCTAATTTCGACCCCACGCTTACTCCTACACTTACACCTGAAACTACTACTGTCACTCTTTCTGCTTCCTCCGTCAACACTACCGACTCCTGCATCTCATAATACTGTCTCTACTCCTGCAAACACCTCTGCTCTGGTCATTTCTCATTCTGTCTCTGATGCACCTTCTGCAATTATTTCTTCCTCTCCTGCATCTACCCTTGTCAATACTTCTACTTCGTTCCGTCTCTCCAAACATAAAATCCCATTTCGGCGCCACTTGTCAATTGGCCGACCATCATCAAGATCACCGTCATCGATGACTTCAGTGCCGAAGTACACCCTTCGACACCCATCTCGATCCCCTCGAGTCCGCGGTCGCATATTTGGTGACTCCCGCAGCCAGCATCGATTCTCTCGCTACCACCGATTCAAGAAGAGACCATCACAAGAATGGCATTTTGAGATCGGCTGCGCTATCAAATCGACCGAGACGAACTGAGTTCCGGCGATTGCATCATCCAGTGTTTCGTTTACGATACTGCCATCACGCGCGGATCGCGCTCTCTAATCGCGGCCACCCTGATGATAGGAAGGCGCATCCGCCTGAGTGGCACTTGAGCAGAAGATTAACTCCTGACGTCAGCTTCATTCGCCTTCTGAGGGATGTCTCGTGTACCTGCCCCGCCTTTCTGCCCGCACGCTGCTGCCCCGATGTCTCCTGGATGTCTGGGCTGCAATCATCCAATCGCCAACCGGCAGTCTTTCCAAATTATGATGACCGCCGGCGGTCATGGCGGGCGCTGAAATGTTCAGTCGCAGCCCTCTAAATTAATTCGTTAATTAACTTGTTTAACTTGCCTCTGGTTTGCAGTCTGCCACCAGAGGACGGCTAAGTCGCCCTTCCTATCTATGCACTGGCTCAATTCAGTTATCATCGTACGCTCATATCGCATGGATCAAGTATATCCGCATCGTTTAACGTTCCACGTGGAACCATCGCATTTCATTGTTCGTGTGTCCATCTCGCTCGGCTCGCCCTTATCGCTTAATCCTCCTTTTATAATCATCACCATCATATGTGCAGATCATCCCCGCCAAATAGCGGATAATAAATCATTATTATTACATATAATTGTGTAGAGTTGTCTTCTGTTTACCCTTAACTGGAGGGCTGTTTCAGTCCCGCTCTCCAGTCCGCATCACGCTCTCCACCTGGTGTACGCCCGTACAGTGAAATCTACATCCACTAGCTCTAGGTAGGTTAATCCATAAAAATAACCTACCCCAACCCACAGAAATAAAAGAATTTCGAAAACTCGATTTTAATGTCTTTCGCCGAGATGAATAAGGCAAATCAATTTTTAAAAGTAAACCTGACAGATTTAAAATTGAATTTTAAATTGAATTAAAAATACCGTCTATTTCCGAAAATAAGACATCCTCCGAAAATAAGCCCTATCGTGATTTTCGGAACTTTTTGTAAAATAAGACATCCTCCGAAAATAATCCCTAGTTAAAATAATGTGACAAAAAGAATTGGTAAAAATCTGCTGTTGATTTATTAAGTATAAGTAATATAATATGTTTAGCTTTCCTAATACTCGAATTTCAGAGAAATGTTTGAAACAAAATATTCCGAGAAATTAATTGTTTACCTCTACAGTTGGTTTCAAATTAATTCTTGGAATTTATCTTAAAAAATACAACATAAGGCAGCAGTCTACATTGAGCGACAGTGCAGGTATACAACGTTCATTCATTTCAGTCTTGTAAGTCTGATTATTTCCTCATACGTAATTTTAAAATAATATGAAAAAAGCACCTTGGACTCTTGTATTTCAGTGAAGAATAAAAATGAGGGCATCGTGATTGTCTAGCTCAACCAGAAGTATTGCTGCAGTAAAAACAGTGTCAATTGAAAAAGTATGTTTAATGAGACTCCTTTATGAACTATATATTTTCAAATGAGCGATTTTAATTCCCGCTCTATTTTATTATAATCTATATATATATATATAAAATCCTTTGTGTGTATGTGCGCGATCCGGCCCACGCCTAAACCACTGAACGTATCGAAACCATATTCACACCATATGTTTGCTTAGTGCCGGGATGGTTTACACTAAATTTTGAGCCAAATCGGTTTGATTTTATTTTTTATTTTTTTATTTAATTGATTGACAGATAATATCTATAGAAATAGAGCTTCTAAAATGGCCAAGCAAGTAATACATTATCCCTGCCCTGAAGGTCAAGGTCTTAAACAATGAAACCCCTCTTAACAAAAGAAAGGGAATACAGGTAGTCGAGTCAAAATTTCAGAAACTTTTTTTTATTTATCTATCTATATATATAAAATCCTTTGGGTGTATGAACGCGATCGACCCACGCCTAAACCACTGAACGTATCGAAACCATATTCACACCATATGTTTGCTTAGTGCCGGGGATGGTTTACCTAATTTTTGAGCAAATCGGTTTGATTTTATTTTTTATTTTTATATTTAATTGATTGACAGATAAGATCTATAGAAATAGAGCCTCTAAAAGGGCCAAGCAAACAATACATTATCCCTGCCCTGAAAGGTCAGGTCTTAAACAATGAAACCCCTCTTAACAAAAGAAAGGGGTATACAGGTAGTCAGGTCAAAATTTCAGAAACTTTTTTTTTTTTTAAGATAGCCGTCTATTTTGAATACAGACATAATTTGTTAATTTAATTTTATATATATATATATAATCCTTGGTATGTATGTGCGTGATCGACCCATGCCTAAACCACTGTACGTATCGAAACCATAATCACACCATATGTTTGTTTAGTGCTCCAGATGGTTTATCTAAATTTTGGGCCAAATCGGTTTGATTTGATTTCACACGATTTTACATAATTAAATTAATTATTCTCAGGTAGAATGCCAATTGGAGTTTTTAAAAAAAGGTTTATCTTTTCTTTTTGTACCAGGCAGACAATGGGTGTGGGTTAATTCATTGATTCTCAAAGGCCTTGAAGAAGTATTATGATTATATTATAGATATATTTGTTTTTCCCTAAACTTTAGAATTAAACTGTTTCTGAGAAATACACCATTCTCTCTTAAGTAAAAAAGAAAAATTTATATTTTAAATGTGATTATTTTATTGTTATTAGTTAGCTAACCTGAGCCTGTCGGAAAGAAACATTCCAAATCTTAATCAATGTTTCTTATTATAAATACATTTCCCAGTATCTCAGTGCATTACATACAACGAATCATGGTGCATGCCTAGCATTACGATTGTTGAAAAGATTGCATTGGGATACAACTCTTTTTCGATGCTGCTCTCGGTTCATCGCCACATCAAATACGATGTTTGTTTGCCATTTTATTGACCTTTGTTTTCAACTAACCCGCCTAAATTATGGGGAAAATATAAGGCTTCAATGAGTGAAGATGTATTACATGCTCTACGTAGAATTTGAGGAGATCCAGATATAAATTTCTCGCCAGAAATATATAATGAATCTTTGATTAAGTTGGAAAGATTTATGCATGATCATTTCGAATCAACCACTAATTAAATTGAGGATGCCATCAGCTAATCGGCCAGTAAGTGATTTATTTAATCGCGATATGCAACGTATTCAATCGTACAATGTTGATGGTTTAAGAGCATATGTTCAAGCAAATGAACCAAAACTGTTACAGAACAAAAATTGCTTTATGATAAAATTATGCATGCAGTCGCTGCTCAAGAAGATGGTTTCTTTTTTTTGGATGCACCAGGTGGAACAGAAGCATTTTTAATTTCGCTCATATTGGCACAAATGACATCATCTGGAATTGCTGCACTTTATTAGGCGGAGAAAAAACAGCACATTCAACACTAAAATTATTATTGAACATTCAAACAAATGAAAATGCTGTATGTAACATTAAAAAGAATTTTTGGAACTGTACATAAATCAAAATTCATTCATGTATAAGAAAATATTAGAAAAGTAAATCTATGCTTCGTCGTTGAATTATTTAACCTATAATCTTCAAACTAACGCGTAAGAGAGAAAAAAGAGAATGAAATGAAAAGAGAGGAATACAGAAGTTCACTTCCGTCGTGCGTAAGCTTGACACACTCAGAATTTTATTTTGCTTTCGCAATGAGTTAGATTATTTCTTGAAGCTGATTTTTAATTAATAAAATACGAGTATATTTAATTAAAATACAGTTGAACAAAATTGTATTGCAAACAAACTTTGGCAAATCTCGAGACGCTGCCCGCCGGGGCCGCCCCGCCGGAGGAGTTCAAGGTGCAGATGGCGTGCCGGAAACTGCGCGGCCTGCTGTATATATATAAAAATAATGATTTAGCGCCAAGTTGACATTCATTGGTTCAGAATCTTATCTATGGTTCAGCGCGACAAGGGGTAATGGTGCGCCACAATTTGGGGATCACTGATGACAGCGAACCTGGCAGTGAAAAAACGTAACATCACTCAGACCTTCAGCTTTGTCTGAGCCTAAATTCAATTGAATTACGCGCTATTTATCTTGGCGGAAGAAAATAACATAAAAATCTAATTTGGCTACATTGTATATAAATAAATAGCAAAACTCGTGGCTAAATTCCCGAAATTGTGGAAGCCAATCAAAACCTACTACTACTACTAAGTTTTCATTTTAGAATTTTCCTTGCCTGTCAAAGTGATAATAATTTCTTTCTTTCTATTATTTAAATAAGATTATTTTAATATATATATTTATATAAGAATAATGGATACCTTTCACATCATTGATATCAATATGATTGTAAATAATCCCAACCATTATCAATTTATAAAGGTTAGTATATGAGTTAACTTTTAATTTTTTTATTTAGAAATTTTTCATCAATATAAAAAAGATGCAGAGTAAATTACATAACTATACCTAATCATATAAACAGATGAATAAACGGTTTTTATCGCCATTTTTTACACATGTGTTTTTGTTGGGATAATTTTATAGGTATTTATACCGGGTGAGTTTTTTTATCTTGAAACAGTCTTATAATTCAAAAAAGAGTGCATTATATGAAAAAAAGTTTATTTATATCGAAGGAAACTAAAGTACGCTATTGTTTGTCGACCTAGAACAAGCTTTCAAGGGTATTTCAAGGTTAAGTTCTGTTTTTTAAATGGAAACATATATATTTCTTTACAGATCCTTAATCTTCAAAAAAAAAAAAAAAAAACTGAACAACTTTCACGGGAACTATTTTTTTATCCGACATCAAATAAACAAAATATTAAATCAATTAGATCTCATAAAAAAATTTCTAATAATTATTTTTAACAATTATTCAACTTAATTATCAAAATAATGATCAAATATTTAATTATTAAATAAATAATTTAATAATTTTTCGACACTGTTCTGTAACATTCCAGAGTGTTATCGCAAGTCTTCTGGTTGATTTCCAGTTCCGATTTCGTTATTTGGCCTTTTTGTAGTTTGTGCGTACCCCCTTTACACTTCCTGTTTATTTAACATGATAAAATGAAGCTTGCGAGTGTATTTCTATCAGGAAAACGCTCGGCATCCATTTCAATGGCAACTTCATAACACTTGTTCCACATTCACCATAAATTAAGACCATTTCAATTCTGTCTTCAACAAAAAATAGTCCATTTTTATTATGAAAATACAATATAACTATCTACTGGATTGACACGAGAAATAAACTTTTTTAAACTCAAGAATTTTAAGTAATTCCTAGTTCCATTAAGTAGAAAATAATCTCTGAAATCTGTGTATTTAATGAAGTTTTAAGATCATCATAAACTCTTATTTTCATTGTTGTGACTTTTCTAGTTAATAATTATTTGTTTTGATCATTATTAGTTGAATAATTGTTAAAAATAATTATTAAAATTTTTTTATGGTATCAATTGATTTAATATTTTGTTTATTTGATGTGGGATAAAAAAATAGTTCTTATAAAAGTGGTTCAGTTTTTTTTTGAAGATTAAGGATCTGTAAAAATATATATGTATCCATTTAAAAAACAGAATTTGACCTTGAAATACCCTTGAAAGCTTGTTCTAGGTCGACAAACAATAGCGTAGTTTAGTTTCCCGCTCGATATAAATAAACTTTTATTCATATAATGGACTGTTTTTGAGTTATAAGATTGTCTCAAGATAAAAAAAACTCAGTCGGTATATTAGGGTGGTCCTTATTTTGGGTATTTTCCAATTTTTACGCTGACAGAGGCTCATATGGTTCGAAATAAATAAAAAAAATATCCCCCAAATTTCAAGCCCCTATCTCAATTTTAACCTGTGCCTCAGAGCGATGTAAGATTCCCATCTAAATAACATGGGGTTTTATTATTTATTAATGTATTGTAGCTAGATTGTATTGATGTTTGGAGGACCTAGCCGCGAGGACTTGTGCCTCTAAGCAGGTCGAGAATAAAGATTTATTTATTTATTTATTATTTTGACATTGAACGATCAATTTTTTTATTCGGGCCAAAGCAATGGTTTAAAAAATTTGAAACTCTGTAGATTTTATCCTTATAATAGTAGCTACCCTTCCAGAATTTTTACAGATTTGTAGCTATTATAATTTTGGAATCTACAACTTACTAACACTAAGATATGGCAGTATTTTATCTAGCTGTAATTCCAAAATTATAATAACTAAAAATCTGAAAAAACTGAAGGATAGCTACTATTATAAGGTTAAAGTTTACAGAGATTCAAATTTTTTAAACCATTGCTTTGACCCGAATAAAAATTGGATAGTTCAATGCCAAAAACACCATGTTATTTAGATGGGAAACTTGCCTCGCTCTAAGTCACAGGTTAAAATTGAGTAAAAACCCGTTTGTTAAGAAGAACGGGTTCTTACTAGTTAATACGCGTTTCACTGAATACCTTTGTAGCGACTAGAGTTTACTGATGTTATATATATATATATATATATATATATATATATATATATATATATATAAATATAAAAAAGAAAATTTCATTCAAACCAAGTCTGTATGAGTTCATTTATATTCTCTTGAACTCGATTTTAGCTCGCTAGTGTCAATGGGTCTTTAAACATTGATATCTAACTATATAGCAATATATTATCTTTTCAGAGCCACATTTCTTCTGCAGTGATTGTCTTACGAATTTTATTAGTGAAGAATTTCTCAACAAACATCAAAAGAAATGTATACATAGGAAATTACATTTAATTTTAAAAATAAAACTTCAATTGAGACGAAATACATCAGCTGATGGTAAGTTCATTTATTTGATTAACAAAGTTGGGAGAATTCTTCAAATTCTAATTTAGATGAAAATTGGCCTCTCTCCCTTTGTCCTCCATCTCAGAGACCATTAGGATATTTGAGAGATAAAACTTTTAAGATTTTATTTCTTTTAATTTTCATTGATTAAGGTAACTGTTTCGCAACAACACTAGCAAACAGTTAATGCTAGAGTACATAGAACAGACAATAAGGATTCATAATTCAAAAGCCCAAAACTTTTTTGCTGTTTATGTACCACTACTACTTATCTAACAATATTATTAAATGATTTCACAATTAAATAAACTGCAACGGATCGTTGCTAAACTTTATCCAAATTCATTTGAAATATTAATATGTTTGTTCCTTTATTATTAATAAGATATCACTTGCAATTTGTAGTTCATATTGACATTAATTCAAAAATAATTCTCATTTAATAGTCGAGGAATAACCATTCTACATTGGATTTTTTTGACATTTCGGTTATTATTGTAACCATTGTTGAAGACATGGAGAATCGACTTAAAATCAAAAATAGCCATCGATTCTCATCTAATACTTGAAGAATAACAATATTCTACATTAGGTTTTTGACATTTCGATTATAATAATAGGTAACCATTGCTGAAGACATGGAGGAATCGACTTAAAATCAAAAATAACGATCGATTCTTATCTAATACTGAAGGAATAACCTTGTGCATTCCATTTTTGATGTTTTGACTATTAATGGAAACCTCTACTGAAAATGTGGAAAAAATCGACTTAAAATCAAAAAATTTAGACTTCAGCAATGGTTCCCAATAAAAACCGAAACGTGAAAAATCCAATATAGAATGATTATTCCTCAAGTACTAGATGAGAATCAATCGCTATTTTTGGTTTAAAGTCGATTTCTCTATGTCTTCAGCAATGGTTACCAATAATAATCGAAACGTCAAAAACCTAATGCTTAAATTGTTATTCCTCAAGTATTAGATGAGAATCGATGTCTATTTTTATTTTGAAGTCGATTCCTCCATGTCTTCAGCAATGGTTACCAATAAAAAACCGAAATGTCAAAATCCAATATAGAATGGTTATTCCTCGGAAGTATTAGATGAGAATCGATGGCTATTTTTGATTTTAAGTCGATTCCTCCATGTCTTCAGCAATGGTTACCAATAAAAACCGAAATGTCAAAAATCCAATATAGAATGATTATTCCTCCAGAAGTACTAGATGAGAATCAATCGCCATTTTTGGTTTAAAAAGTCGATTTCTCTATGTCTTCAGCAATGGTTACTAATAAAAACCGAAACGTCAAAAATCCAATATAGAATGATTATTCCTCAAGTACTAGATGAGAATCAATCGCTATTTTTGGTTTAAAGTCGATTTCTCTATGTCTTCAGCAATGGTTACTAATAAAAACCACTTAAAAAACGTCAAAAATCCAATATAGAATGATTATTCTATAAATACTAGATGAGAATCAATCGCTATTTTTGCTTTAAAAAAGTCGATTTCTCTATGTCTTCAGCAATGGTTACTAATAAAAGCGAAACGTCAAAAATCCAATATAGAATGATTATTCCTCAAGTACTAGATGAGAATCAATCGCTATTTTTGGTTTGCAAGTCGATTTCTCTATGTCTTCAGCAATGGTTACTAATAAAAACCGAAACGTCAAAAATCCAATATAGAATGATTATTCCTCAAGTACTAGATGAGAATCAATCGCTATTTTTGGTTTAAAGTCGATTTCTCTATGTCTTCAGCAATGGTTACTAATAAAAACCGAAACGTCAAAATCCAATATAAAATGATTATTCCTCAAGTACTAGATGAGAATCAATCGCTATTTTTGGTTTAAAGTCGATTTCTCTATGTCTTCAGCAATGGTTACTAATAAAAACCGAAACGTCAAAAATCCAATATAGAATGATTATTCCTCAAGTACTAGATGAGAATCAATCGCTATTTTGGTTTAAAGTCGATTTCTCTATGTCTTCAGCAATGGTTACTAATAAAAACCGAAACGTCAAAAATCCAATATAGAATGATTATTCTCAAGTACTAGATGAGAATCAATCGTTATTTTTGGTTTAAAGTCGATTTCTCTATGTCTTCAGCAAAGGTAACGGATAAGAAAACAACGCAGTTGCTATGGTTACTCATAAATTCCTCCCAAATTTTTAGCATTTCACAGAAAGCCTATCCATTCTTACTTAAGCGAAAGGCTAAATGAGCTATATTAAAACTTTCAAATGAATAAATTTTAAAGAATTTAAAAAAGTAAAAAAAGTACTCTCTTACTCTAGAGTAAAGTACTTTAAAATATAATTTTACTAAAAACTTTTATTTAACCTTTTTGTGGTCCCCAAGGTACTTAATTAGGATATTAAATATCATCAAAATTGGTTAAATCATTTTCAAGATATTTAGAAAAAAACTAAAAAAGTACTGAAATAAAGTACTAATGTTTGTGGGCCGATATGTACCAAAAACTAATCAGCGCTTCATTTTGTTAAACTAATGGTAGGTTTTCAATTTCATTTCAATCGGTGCAACGGTGTGGAAAAAATCGTGGGCCAAAAAAACGATAACATAAATACATCCATCCATCCATCCATCCATCCGCACGCACTAAATGAAATAAACTGCAACGGATCGTTGCTAAACTTTATCAAATTCATTTGAAATATTAATATGTTTGTTCCTTTATTATTAATCAGATATCACTTGCAATTTGTAGTTCATATTGACATTAATTCAAAAATAATTCTCATTAAAGAGTCGAGGAATAACCATTCCACATTGGATTTTGACATTTCGGTTTTATTGGTAACCATTGCTGAAGACAGAGGAATCGACTTAAAATCAAAAATAGCGATTGATTCTCATCTAATACTTGAGGAATAACAATTCTACATTAGGTATTTGACGTTTCGATTATTATTGGTAACCATTGCTGAAGACATGGAGGAATCGACTTAAAATCAAAAATAACGATCGATTCTTATCTAATACTAGAGGAATAACATTGCATTCCATTTTGATGTTTTGACTATTGTGAAACCTCTGCTGAAAATGTAGAAGAATCGACTTAAAATCAAAACGACTAAATTCTTTTTTGGTAAACAACTCAAGCTTGAGTTGAATCATTTTCAAGATATTTAGAAAAAACTAAAAAAGTACTGAAATAAATTACTAATGTTTGTGGGCCGATATGTACCAAAAACTAATCAGCGCTTCATTTTGTTAAACTAATGGTAGGTTTTCAATTTCATTTCAATCGGTGCAACGGTGTGGAAAAAATCGTGGGCCAAAAAAGCGATAACATACATCCATCCATACATACATACATACATCCGTACATCCATCCGCACGCACTAAATGAAAAAATCGCACTTTTTGGCCTCTCGACGGGGCCCTTGTAATTTTTGGCAAAAACCGTCACGTGCTAAAATTCAACCTAATTGAATACTACAATTTGTGACTTTAATTGAGTCCATGGGTTCCGTAGTCTTTACCTGAGGACCCTTTGAAGCCACGCTTGCCCCGAGAGCGATTACAATACTTTACCATGCTTTGCATTGGATAAAGTAAAAATCACTTACTTGCAGCTCTCGACGAGACCCCTTGTAATTTTTGGCAAAACCGTCACGTGCTAAAATTCAACCTAATTGAATACTACAATTTGTGACTTTAATTGAGTCCATGGGTTCCGTAGTCTTTGCCTGAGGACCCTTTGAAGCCACGCTTGTCCCGAGAGCGATTACAATACTTTACCCATGCTTTGCATTGGATAAAGTAAAAAACAATAATAATCCTGAGCGGGTGAAATCCTCTGACATATATATTTAATTATCTATTTTAATCTTTGATTAAATTGACCTTGAAAGTTTCTTTTTGCCGAGAGTAGCAGAATTTTTATAAATTAAAGGGGACAATAAAAGAGTGTGTATTTTCTGCTGGAAAAATCATCTTTATAAATAAATTAAAAAAATGATTTTTCAACGAAACACTCTTTTATTGTCTCCTATAATTTAAATGGACCTTATTCATCTAGGAGCCCTTCGCTCACGGGGAGTAATGCGTAAGAGATGAGTTATCGGAGAAATTTTTTTACTCCACTCGACTCATAATATTCTAACGACTTTCAAGCCCTCCAATTCATTCACTTTTCTTTTGACTTTATCAATGCGAAGCATGGAGAATGCATTGTAATCGGTCTCGCGGCAAGAGCGACTTCAAAGGGTCCTCAGGTAAAAAGACTACGGAACCCATGGACTCAATTAAAGTCACAAATTGTAGTATTCAATTGCGTTGAATTTTAGCACGTGACGGTTTTGCCAAAAATTACATGGGGTCTCGTCGAGAGGCCAAAAAGTGCGATTTTTTCATTTAGTGCGTGCGGATGGATGGATGTATTTATGTATCGTTTTGGCCCACGATTTTTTCCACACCGTTGCACCGATTGAAATGAAATTGAAAACCTACCATTAGTTTAACAAAATGAAGCGCTGATTAGTTTTTGGTACATAATGGCCCACAAACATTAGTACTTTATTTCAGTACTTTTTAGTTTTTTTCTAAATATCTTGAAAATGGCTTAACCAATTTTGATGATATTTAATATCCTAATTAAGTACCTTGAGGACCACAAAAAGGTTAAATAAAGTTTTTAGTAAAATTATATTTTAAAGTACTTTACTCTAGAGTAAGATGGTACTTTTTTTAATTTTTAAATTCTTTAAAATTTATTCATTTGAAAGTTTTAATATAGCTCATTTAGCCTTGCTTAAGTAAGAATGGATAGGCTTCTCTCTGTGAAATGCTAAAAATTTGGGAGGAATTTTTATGAGTAACCATAGCAACTGCGTTGTTTTCTTATCCGTTACCTTTGCTGAAGACAGAGAAATCGATTTTAAACCAAAAATAGCGATTGATTCTCATCTAGTACTTGAGGAATAATCATTCTATATTGGATTTTTGACGTTTCGGTTTTTATTAGTAACCATTGCTGAAGACATAGAGAAATCGACATTAAACCAAAAATAGCGATTGATTCTCATCTAGTATTTGAGGAATAATCATTCTATATTGGATTTGACGTTTCGGTTTATTAGTAACCATTGCTGAAGACATAGAGAAATCGACTTTAAACCAAAAATAGCGATTGATTCTCATCTAGTACTTGAGGAATAATCATTCTATATTGGATTTTTGACGTTTCGGTTTTATTAGTAACCATTGCTGAAGACATAGAGAAATCGACTTTAAACCAAAAATAGCGATTGATTCTCATCTAGTACCGAGGAATAATCATTCTATATTGGATTTTTGACGTTTCGGTTTATTAGTAACCATTGCTGAAGACATAGAGAAATCGACTTTAAACCAAAAATGGCGATTGATTCTCATCTAGTACTTGAGGAATAATCATTCTATATTGGATTTTTGACATTTTCGGTTTTTATTGGTAACCATTGCTGAAGACATGGAGGAATCGACTTAAAATCAAAAATAGCCATCGATTCTCATCTAATACTTGAGGAATAACCATTCTATATTGGATTTTGACATTTCGGTTTTTATTGGTAACCATTGCTGAAGACATGGAGGAATCGACTTAAAATAAAAAATAGACATCGATTCTCATCTAATACTTGAGGAATAACAATTCTACATTAGGTTTTTGACGTTTCGATTATTATTGGTAACCATTGCTGAAGACATGGAGGAATCGACATAAAAATCAAAAATAACGATCGATTCTTATCTAATACTAGAGGAATAACCTTGTGCATTCCATTTTTGATGTTTTGACCATTAATGGCAACCTCTATTGAAAACGTGGAAGAATCGACTTAAAATCAAAAAGACTAAATTCTTTTTGGTAAACAACTCAAGCTTAAAATTTTTGTGAAAATTCCCACTAATCTTCAAAAATAAATTACTTAATAGTTGTATTAATTATAAAAAACCAAAACTACAATAAACTTTTCTTCTGTATATTAAATTTCAATCTCTAAATTCATCTCATCAATACATTTTTTTTTCAGATAATCCAAATAAGAATGAAACTAAAGATTATTTCTGTGAAGAGTGTTTTTCTGGATTCCTATCATTGTCTGATTTCAGCTTCATATACAGGAAGGCCATTCAGAAGAAGTACTATTCACAAGTCATCTGAGCGATCGGAAATACGATTTGGAAACCAAATCGGAACCCCTTAATATCATGATTCCTCAGAGCGAGAAGGCTTCTAAAGTGACCTTACATAATCGATATAATGCCTCCAAACGGTCTTTACAATGTCCTAAAGATCAAGAAAAATTGAAATCAAAACCAACTAATCAATGTTTGGGAACTCATTCTAATAACAAGAATACAGGCGAAAACCCTCTCGTCTGTGATCAATGCAAGAATGGTTTCTCAAATAAGGGTGATCTCAAAAAGCATTTACGTATTCATACTTGCGAAAAGCCTTTCGTCTGTGATCAATGCGAGAAGGGTTTCTCAAATAGTGGTGATCTCAAAAAGCATTTACGTATTCATACTGGCGAAAAGCCTTTCGTCTGTGCTCAATGCGAAGGTTTCTCTAAAAATTGTGATCTCAAAACGCATTTACGTATTCATACAGGCGAAAAGCCTTTCGTCTGTGATCAATGCGAGAAGGGTTTCTCAAATAAGGGCAATCTCAAAATGCATTTACTAATTCATACGCGAGAAAAGCCTTTCGTCTGTGATCAATGCGAGAAGGGTTTCTCCAGAAAGGATGATCTCAAAACGCATTTTACGTATTCATACTGGCAAAAAGCCTTTTGTCTGTGATCAATGCGAGAAGGGTTTCTCACAAAAGATTCATCTCAAAGAGCATTTACGTATTCATACGGGAGAAAAGCCTTTCGTCTGTGATCAATGCGAGAAGGGTTTCTCAAATAAGGGTAATCTCAAAATGCATTTACTAATTCATGTACGGGAGAAAAGCCTTTCGTTTGTGATCAATGCGAGAAGGGTTTCTCAAGAAAGGATGATCTCAAAACGCATTTACGTATTCATACTGGCCAAAAGCCTTTTATCTGTGATCACTGCGATAAGGGTTTTTCACAAAAATGGTGTCTCAAAAGGCATATGAAAATCCATTTCTAGAAAATTGACTCTATGCTCTATTTTAAATAACAAAATTAAATAAAAATCAGTAATGGCCAACAGATAGATGAGGTTGCTTACCTAATTACAAGGCAATTAAATTCGAACCAGTTGAAACTGATCTCTGACGACCAACACTCATTTGAGATTCAACCTTTGTGGCTAGTAAAAACTATTTGTACTTCATCCCTTCTGTACCTTTGTATGCTTCTTTTCTTGAAAAATTAAACAAGTCTACTCTCTGACATGTTTGAATATTTATTTTTCCCCAAATTTGTCCTGTTTAGATCTTAACTTACTTTTTCAATTTTATTCATTCTTTATAATATAATATAACTCATTACTCGTTAAGTATATATATGAAATAATTAATTGTCGAGCACATTCTCCTACAAATACTCTCAAAGTCTTAACGTTTTAGAAATATTAAATTCCACATACTAACCCCCTATCCTAGTGAGAAAATTTAACATCAAATCGTATTGAACGTTCAATGTTATTTAGATACACACTTGAATGTATAGAATACATTCGTGAGCCAAGTTTGAATTTCAGTTATCAATTTTAATACAAAATTCTTTTTGAAAATAATATTAATAGCAATAATAAACAAAATTTAAGATACATATTTATTTTTCCCATACATAAAAGGCTTATCCCAATATACTAAGGAAATATTATCAGTTCACAATATTCATGCCACTTTTATACCAACCAATTCACTCTCGTTTATTTTTCAAAATTCAAATATACAGGTCCTCTCTTATTTCCTTATATATATTTTATTTTTATTTTTTGATTGAACATGACACAGATTTTTTTTATTTATGATTTCATATAACGTCGTTTGGAACATTTACATTTCAGTCATCATCAGCATAACCTTATTTTATATATAAAGCATACACAATTAATATATCCAATAGAGTTTTCACATCAGTTTATACCAGTACAAGCAATCTAAGAACTGTCTACCCGTTTCCGTGAGAATTAATTATTACTAAAATTTCTCTCTAACTATTGTCTACTTTTGCCTTGTGGGCTGGGAGGGGGCTTTCTTTTTCTAAAATAAACCACCTGTGTATAGGGCCGGTACTAGACATTTTTTACTGGTAAGCGAACAATATTTTGTCGGCCCGCACCTCAATAATAATAATAATCGTGTAAAAATTAAATTTTCAATGTCCATCAAATCTAGTCCATTTTATCATTTGCTTATTTTAATTTTTCTTTGCTTTTTCAAGTTGAGTATTAGATGAGAATCAATCGCTATTTTTCATTTTAAGTCGATTCCTCCATGTCTTCACCAATGGTTACCATTAATAACCGAAATGTCAAAAATCGAATGTAGAATGGTTATTCCTCGACTGTTAAATGAGAATCGATCATTATTTTTGAATTAAAGTCAACATGAACTGCAAATTGCAAGTGATATCTGATTAATAATAAAGGAATAAACATATTAATATTTCAAATGAATTTGGATAAAGTTTAGCAACGATCCGTTGCAGTTTATTTTATCTTGAGACAGTCTTAAAATTCAAAAACAGTGCATTATATGGAAAAAAGTTTCAAATAAAAGTTTGTTTATATCTAGGGGGAAACTAAACTACTCTATTGTTTGTCGACCTAGGACAAGCTTTCAAGGGTATTTTAATGTCAAGTTCTGTTTTTTAAATAGAACCCTATATTTTTCGATACGTCTACTTAATCTACAAAAAAACTGAACAGCTTTCATAATGACTATTTTTTTATACGACATCGAATAAACAAAATACATGAATCAATTAGATCTCCAAAAAAATTCTTCATAATTGTTTTTAACAATTATTAAATTAATTATCAAATAATGATTAAATATATAATTATTAAGTAAATAATCATTAAATCGAAAAGTCACAACAGTGAAAATAAGTGTTTATAATTTTTTAAAGGGGGCCTCCACATCTCCCCTTATAGACCTCCGATCCTCCCACTCTTGATCCGGTTGAGTGGCTCAGGGTGTGGCCACAGCAGAACGGTATGAAACCTTAGTATGCTGCTACCAAGAATAAAATAATAAGAATAATAACAAAAAAATGGAATAACGCATTTAGTCCAAACAATAAAAATGAATAAATAAATACACTGATAAGAATATTTATATATATATTTGTCTAGATTAATTTGCCGCAACGCTGACGTAATGCTGCCGAGAGAGAGCGCCATCGGTATATTTGCGGCAAATTTGAAATATAATCGTAATTAGACTCAAATTTCGAAATGAAAGACTCCAATTGATTTTAAATTAAGAAACATTAAATATATTGATAATTATTCTCCCCCCCCCCTTCACCACTCAAAAATTAAATATTCAATTCGCTTTTCTTTGCGCACAGAAAAAGAAATCAATTACATCTTATTTGATTTATATATTATTTGTTTATTTTTTAATAATTTGCCACTTTTTTATAATTTTTTAAAAATCTAAATTTTGTTATTCTTATTTTTTGATTTTTACAAAATTAAACGACTTAAGACACGCATGCCCATATGAGTTTCTCATTTCAATACTGGAGCAGCCTGTCATACAAACAACACCTGAACTCTTTTAAATATTTGGAGCCTTATATCCATTATCGATCCCAAATTTTAAAAAAATTTTATAATATATTCTCCTCCTCACACGATACCACTTATTTAAATAAATTAATTTCCACACAAAAAATATCACAATGCTGTAGATTATAGAAAAATAAACTGCAACGGATCGTTGCTAAACTTTATCCAAATTCATTTGAAATATTAATATGTTTGTTCCTTTATTATTAATCAGATATCACTTGCAATTTGTAGTTCATATTGAAATTAATTCAAAAATAATTCTCATTTAAGAGTCGAGGAATAACCATTCTACATTGGATTTTTGACATTTCGGTTATTATTGGTAACCATTGCTGAAGACATAGAGGAATCGACTTAAAATCAAAAATAGCCATCGATTCTCATCTAATACTTGAGGAATAACAATTCTACATTAGGTTTTTGACGTTTCGATTATTATTGGTAACCATTGCTGAAGACATGGAGGAATCGACTTAAAATCAAAAAATAACGATCGATTCTTATCTAATACTAGAGGAATAACCTTATTGAATTCCATTTTTGATGTTTTGACTATTAATGGAAACCTCTACTGAAAATGTAGAAGAATCGACTTAAAATCAAAAAGACTAAATTCTTTTATGGCAAACAACTCAAGCTTGAGTTGTTTACCAAAAAAGAATTTAGTCTTTTTGATTTTAAGTCGATTCTTCTACATTTTCAGTAGAGGTTTCCATTAATAGTCAAAACATCAAAAATGGAATGCAATAAGGTTATTCCTCTAGTATTAGATAAGAATCGATCGTTATTTTTGATTTTAAGTCGATTCCTCCATGTCTTCAGCAATGGTTACCAATAATAATCGAAACGTCAAAAACCTAATGTAGAATTGTTATTCCTCAAGTATTAGATGAGAATCAATCGCTATTTTTGATTTTAAGTCGATTCCTCTATGTCTTCAGCAATGGTTACCAATAAAAACCGAAACGTCAAAATCCAATATAGAATGATTATTCCTCAAGTACTAGATGAGAATCAATCGCTATTTTTGGTTTAAAGTCGATTTCTCATGTCTTCAGGAATGGTTACTAATAAAAACCGAAACGTCAAAAATCCAATATAGAATGGATATTTCTCAAGTATTAGATGAGAATCAATCGCTATTTTTATTTTAAGTCGATTCCTCCATGTCTTCAGCAATGGTTACTAATAAAAACCGAAACGTCAAAAATCCAATATAGAATGATTATTCCTCAAGTATTAGATGAGAATCAATCGCTATTTTTGATTTTAAGTCGATTCCTCTATGTCTTCAGCAATGGTTACCAATAAAAACCGAAACGTCAAAAATCCAATATAGAATGATTATTCCTCAAGTACTAGATGATAATCAATCGCTATTTTTGGTTTAAAGTCGATTTTCTCTATGTCTTCAGCAATGGTTACTAATAAAAACCGAAACGTCAAAAATCCAATATAGAATGGATATTTCTCAAGTATTAGATGAGAATCAATCGCTATTTTTTATTTTAAGTCGATTCTCTCCATGTCTTCAGCAATGGTTACTAATAAAAACCGAAACGTCAAAAATCCAATATAGAATGATTATTCCTCAAGTATTAGATGAGAATCAATCGCTATTTTGCGATTTTAAGTCGATTCCTCTTTGTCTTCAGCAATGGTTACCAAATAAAAACCGAAACGTCAAAAATCCAATATAGAATGATTATTCCTCAAGTACTAGATGAGAATCAATCGCTATTTTTGGTTTAAAATCGATTTCTCTATGTCTTCAGCAATGGTTACTAATAAAAACCGAAACGTCAAAAATCCAATATAGAATGATTATTCCTCAAGTACTAGATGAGAATCAATCGCTATTTTTGGTTTAAAATCGATTTCTCTGTCTTCAGCAAAGGTAACGGATAAGAAAACAACGCAGTTGCTATGGTTACTCATAAAAATTCCTCCCAAATTTTTAGCATTTCACAGAGAGAAGCCTATCCATTCTTACTTAAGCAAGGCTAAATGAGCTATATTAAAACTTTCAAATGAATAAATTTTAAAGAATTTAAAAAATTAAAAAAAGTACCATCTTACTCTAGAGTAAAGTACTTTAAAATATAATTTTTACTAAAAACTTTATTTAACCTTTTTTGTGGTCCCCAAGGTACTTAATTAGGATATTAAATTTCATCAAAATTGGTTAAGTCATTTTCAAGATATTTAGAAAAAACTAAAAAAGTACTGAAATAAAGTACTAATGTTTGTGGGCCGATATGTACCAAAAACTAATCAGCGCTTCATTTTGTTAAACTAATGGTAGGTTTTCAATTTCATTTCAATCGGTGCAACGGTGTGGAAAAAATCGTTGGCCAAAAAAGCGATAACATACATCACATACATACACATCCATACATACCATCCATCCATGCACGCACTAAATGAAAAAATCGCACTTTTTGGCCTCCTCGACGAGACCCCATGTAATTTTTGGCAAAACCGTCACGTGCTAATATTCAACCTAATTGAATACTACAATTTGTGACTTTAATTGAGTCCATGGGTTCCGTAGTCTTTACCTGAGGACCTCTTTGAAGCCACGCTTGCCCCGAGAGCGATTACAATACTTTACCCATGCTTTGCATTGGATAAAAAAGTAAAAAATACTTCCAGATTCATATTTAAGAGCCTCATTTCTGTATCTGTGGCAGGACGAAAATGAGGCGAAACTACTAAGAGACTATGTATTTTCTGGAGTTTACAGGTATACATTTGGAGTGTGGTTTTTTTAAGAGGAATAAAATTTTTAGACCGAGATGCTGCCCGCCGGGGCACCAGCCCCGGAGGGGCGAGTTCCGAGCGGCGCGTGCCGAAGGCACGCCCGCAAAGCTCATAAACAAATAATCAAATAAATAAAACTAACAATAAATAGTGTGAATGTGTCAATGAGTTTGAAGAAATTGTTGTTAAATTATTTAAAAATAAATAATTTAAAAAAACAGATAAATAAATAAGTAGGCAGGAAGTTGCCGTAGTCAAGGAATAAAAAAATAAATAGGCAGGAAACCGCCATGGTCAAGACTGGGAATATAGGCTACTGGGTAAAATATTAAATAAATAAAATGATATTAATACTTCGTTATACTCAAATTTAAGAGATTATTTTTAATAGAACTAGTTAAAATTCTTGAGTTCAAAAAAGTTTATTTCTCGTGTCAATCCAGTAGAGAGTTATATTGTATTACTTTAATAAAAATGGAGCATTTTTATGTCCAAAACAAAATTAAAATGGTCTTAATTTATGCGATGAATGTGGAAGAAGTGTTAGGGACTGCCAGTGGAATGAATGGCGAGCGTTTTCCTGATAGGAATACACCCTTACAAGCTTCATTTTATTGTGTTGTAAATAACAAAAAATAAGCTGACGTGTTCTGATGTGGCCATCCACTTGACTTTACCATACAACCTTGCCCCTCACTTATATTTAATATTTAACAAAATTATTTATAATCATGTAGGGGTGGGGGGTTAGTTTTTGCATTTTTAGATTACTGTGGGCCCACTAATTATGTATACAAAATTTGGTTGAGTTTGGTACAAGGGCCTAGATTTTCATTTTTTGACCCCCACACCCCCATTTTGGGCTGTTAGTTTTTGCATTTTTAGATTTCTGGGGTCCCACTGATTGTGTATACAAAATTTGGTTGAGTTTGCTCAAATGGCCTAGATTTTTTAATTTTGGGTCGATATTCACCAAAATCTAATCAGCTCTTAATCTCAATGGACCAAAACTACGTGTGATATTTGGTTTCAATATTCACACTAGTTTTTGAGCTAGCTCGTCCAAAAAATTTGGTAACGCACAGACTAACAGACATTTTGACAAAACAATTATTATCTCGAAAAATATAATATTTTCGATGTTCACTTATTAGAGCTTTTTTGTAGACCGAAATGCCATGGTTTCGCTCAATTTTTTTAATCAAAATAGTTTCAGCCGTTTTTGAGATATTTCGTAAAAAAGAAGGAAAAAAAACACTTTTTTCATGCACGATTACAATACTTGACCATACCCTGTATGGTAAAGTAAAAAACAGGAAATGTCAAGGCTACGAAGAAACTTAAACAGGCCAAAATAACAAAAAGGGTATCGGAATTCATCCAAAAGATTTGCAATACACACTCTGGAATGTCTCAGAACAGTATCGAAAAATTATTAATTAATGAATCACGGCTTAGGCTGCTAAAAATGAACGAGGAGAGGATTAAAAGAAATTCCATAATTCATATAGACAAAAGGTATTAGTTTGAGTTCAGGGATCAGTAGCTTAGTGGATATAGGAGTTAAAACTCTTATGACAAAGCATTGCAGTACACATGCAAAGATCCGGGTTCGAGCCCCGGCTGATCCTTTTGTCTGTAATAAAAATAAACTTTTCTTCGTTCCCTAAATTTAAATTTATTATTAATTATTATTCAATTATTTATTTAATAATTATTATTTGATAATTAAGTTAAATAATTGTTAAAAATAATTATTAAGATTTTTTTTGAGATCTAATTGATTTATGTATTTTGTTTATTTGATGTCGTATAAAAAATAGTTCTTATGAAAGTTGTTCAGTTTTTTGTGTAGATTAAGGAGACGTATAAAAAAATATAGGATTCCATTTAAAAAAACAGAACTTGACATTGAAATACCCTTGAAAGCTTGTTCTAGGTCGACAAACAATAGCGTAGTTTAGTTTCACCCTCGATATAAACAAACTTTTATTTGAAACTTTTTTCACATAATGCACTGTTTTTGAATTATAAGGATGTCTCAAGATAAAAAACTCACACGGTATAAATATTTTATTTCATTGTGTTAATATTGTACTTCAAATCATTTACCCTAGTTTCTTTTCCAATTTTTATAACAAAAAATTCGATAAAGAAACCTTTTTGTAATTTTACCATTAATTATAAGTTGAGTTTTACACAAGAGACAAGGCTGGTCAGAATTACATCTTTGGAACAATCAGAAAGAAGTTAATATATCAAGTCTGAGGAGTGAGTGGGGTGAGATTAGAACAATTAATTTCTGTCTGTGAGCATTTTTCTTAAAAAAGTTTGAAATTTGCCAAACATTCTATATGGACCCATTCCAATCTCATAAGAAAAAAAGAAATAAAAATCTTTAAGTTTGGAACTCTCCCAAAAAATTAACAATTTACAAAAGTGTATAAAATCAGTCCCTGGGCAGAAAATACATATATTTTATGATGTTTGTAGAGAAAAAGTTGATAAACATGACACACTATTGGCTGATGAAAATGAAATTGAAGAAATGGTCAGTGATAGTGAAGAGATAAGCAACTTGGAACTATCTATTTCTCAACAACAGACATTGGAAAAACCGAGGGGTGAACCGCGACCTAAAATCGTGTACACCTACTTCCACTTCCACTTTCATTTCCAAGTAGAAGACAATAGATTATCTAATGAATTCCAAAGACGGTGTACACCTAATTCCTATCGAGGTTCACCCCACGGGAAAAACTAAATTCGTCCATGCAAACTTTATGGTCTGAGAGCTTACAATATACCCATCGGTATATTGTATAATGAAATTGCAAAAAGAGACGAATTGGAGAATAAGGGTTAAAATAATATTTTTATATTTCATTTTTTAGATTTTATTAAAATTTTCACGTAAATATATTTTATTAATTAAATAAATCCGATAAAAAATTCTTTTAAAATAAGTTGGTCTAAATATATAAATTACTTAACAAATTTCATATTAAAATTAACTTCACATTTAAATTTAAATAGAAAGAGAGAATTACTGCATGTTTGAATGAGTCTTAGAGAGTTATTAAATAATCCGTTTGAATTTCAGTGGAAAAACAATACAATTTATAATTTTAATTTAAAAAAAGAATTCAATACTTGAAATTGAGCAGTCGGATGGAGAAGTAGAAATTTTGTGACAGGACAAATAACGAAAAACACTCTCAACTCTGGACTCTTACAGAGAGCTTCTCTAACTTGACCTATAGAAGAGAAACATCTAACTTGATCTATAGAGAGAGAGGCTACATACTACATTTTGATATTATACACATTCGTCACTAAGAGCTCGCAAACATCATCACTTTTTCCATACTTATCTACGCCGAGAATCTTGCAATTACCTATATATATATAAGTCTGAGGCGCTCGCTCTACATATATTAATTGGAGCTAACTCGCTACCAAGAAGGAAGCGAACGGAATAATTGGGACCTCATCTCGCCGAATCTGCCAGACGCCGATAATTCAATACAGGCGCACCTGGAAATCTCAAGATTGGTGCCTGATTTATAAGCGGAGTCCAGCCGATGGAAGGAGGGATATACTATACCTTTGGTCTACGAGGCGTGTAATATCGTCACATATATATATATATTCTTCATAAACCCATTTGATACTGTTCAATTCAATTATTGATTCTCAAACCAAAAAATAATAAATTCACCTATATAAATTTAACAATTCTCAAAACAAAAACTTTACTATTATTGAAAACCCACACATTCATCCTTTTGTTTTATTTGCATTTTTTATTTAAATTCATTTTATAAATTACATTCAGTAACGTAGATTATTTTAAATTCAATCATTCCAGATTTTAAGCATTGAGAGCAGCAACCCTGAGAAACACCCACCACCATTTTCAATCACCAACATCCATTATCTCAATAACCACTGCAAGCTACTGACCATTTTGGAAGATGATTTCAGAACCCAAATAACATATCCCATACTGTTGGGTGATCAGCACACACCCCGAAAGTCAAATTCTTACACGGCAAATCGAGTCGTTTTTAGGTGTAATCGACCCCCGAGGGGTGAACCGCGATTGAAATTAGGTGTACACCTGTCTTTGGAATAATGTGAAATTATTTTGGAATTAATTAGATAATGCCCCTTCATCTATTGTCTTCTACTTGGAAATGAAAATGGAAGTGGAAGTAGGTGTACATGATATTAGGTCGCGGTTCACCCCTCACCAACCCCTGAAGATGTCAAAAAACCCTAAAATCACCTCATCGATTAAATATATAACTCCTAAACTGTTTACTCTACAGAAAATTCCATTAGAAGCAAAATTGTAGAGGATGTGATTTGTGACATTTTGGATTAAAAAAATTGAATATAACCACCCGAAGTGGGGGGGGGGGGTCAAAAATGAAAATTCTAGCCCTTTCTACCAAACTCAACCAAATTTTGTATAAATATTCAGTGGTCTCCCAGAAGGCTAGAAATCCAAAAACTAAACACCCAAAATGGGGGAGAGGGACTAAAAAAATGAAAATCTAGACCCTTGTATCAAGCTTAACTTAGTTTTTGCATTTCTAGCGTTTTGGGGCCCGCATAATATGTATACAAAATTACAAAAAATACTGGCAACAAAAACCCACAAATTTTCTTTCAGAACCTACTTCCTCATACATTTAGGATTATATTAAAAAAACAAAAAAATACTTTGGTTACTGTAGGTGCACCTTTTATCCAAGTTTGTACTTATATATTTACTGCAGCAATTAAGAGATAAGTTACTATATGCACATTTACCTTATTTTGTATATTTTTGTGAACATTTTAGCGAAAATCCCATTGTGATAGGACGAAAATTGACCAAGTTATGAGTTTTTTACTAAATCAATTTCACAATCACTAAAAGCCTCAGAAATAGAAGTACTTGAAGTATTTTTTAACGAATTTTAAAAATTAATAACTTAAAAATATTTAAGATATCAAAATAAAATTTTACATGATTAATAAGGGTGGCAAATAGAACAAATAAAAAAATTTCATGACATTCTGGACAGGCTTAAGACATTTTGCCCACCCCCCCCCCGGTCTAACTTTTAAAAACCGCCATTCTTGACAAAGAAAACATCGTTTTTTCCAAAATAATAGTTATTTATGATATGTGTTAAAAGTAATATTTTGTTTTTTGGCATATGACAAAATGTCAATTTGTTGTTCCATTCGTCATTACCAAGGTAACTAAATCGCTTTTTACACTAGTGTTAAAAGTAATAATGGTCTTTCACATTGTAACACTGGTGGCAAGGTGATTTGTAAAAAATAGTACATTAAAATTTCAAGTTTCATGAGACATGATTTTAGCGCACGCGTATTTCTCAGAAACGAGCGGCTATCCTCTAGTTTTCTATGGGACAAATGCCCTGAAATCATGTCTTTTGAAACGTGTATTTTATACTATTTTTTTCTATTTTGGTCCATTTGTCAAAAAATATTTACGTTATTTCATAAAGTACATATTAAAGAACCAAATAGAAAAAAACTGTTTTAAATTTTATTATAAAGGGTCCATTGAGAAAAAAGGGAATAAAAACCATATTTTTTTTTTTTATTGGCCTCGGGAACATAGATGCCCATTTAGCCAGTCGATCGTATTCGTTCATATTTCCATAAATTCGCCAGCCCTCAAATGCTGATCCCTAAGGCGGGCCGCTCGGGGGCACAGTAGGGCAAGCAGAGCATCCCAAACCGATCCCTCCGCAACCAGCCAAAGGGCATCACGAATGGCCGACGAATATAGAGCAATAAAGAACGTACTTGTTCATAAGTCCCTTCAATGAGGGATAAAACAGAAGACTTGTTTTAACAAGTTACCTAGTCTAACACCACTAGAAAAATTAATATATAGTAAAAATTGACTATGTGATGGAACCTATACATTTTTTATAAGCTATATCTATATATATTAAAAATCAATCTGTGTTCGTTGGTTGGTTGGTTCCAATGAACTTCGACACCGTTTATCCGATTGAGATGAAATTTTGAACACATATTTATCACAGTCTATAGGATGATGATGATATAGTTTCATCAATTTAAAATTAATTTCATTTTTCAATTTTATTTAAAGGCCATAAATTTTATTCAAAGCTCTAAAAGGGTCATGAAATAATGAAAAAGGTTAAAATGGTCAGGCCGACAAACAAAGAACCCCTCTTCACAAAGGAAGTTAGCCTTTTTTTCATCAAAGTCCAGGTATAATTCTAAGCCTTTAGTTAAGCCCCTTTGTGCATTTGTCTATTAATACAATAACCAATACTGCATTCTTTCCCCTACCATGTACGTTCTTCCCAAATGAACTTCACTTATACATTTGTTTCCAATTTTATATTTAGTTTTCTTTTTAACCGACTTCAAAAAAAGGAGGAGGTTCATCTCTATTCGACTGATTTTTTTTTGTGCCTATGTTACCTCATATCTCCGCCAATTGTGGACCGATTTTGAAATTTTTTTTGCATTGGGTCCAGTCTACCTTCCGATTGGTGCCATTTTTTTATAGGTATTAGACCTTTTTTGTTAGGTTTGTTCAGGACTAACTTCTTTGTTTATGAACCGATTTCGATGATTCTTTTTTTATTGGAAAGGGGGTATCTTAGGGATTGTTCAATTTTAATTTGGTCAAGTTCTGATGATATGATCACTATTAATAACATCACTAAAAAGAGAAAAATAAAAAAATTTAAGAAAAAAATAAAACCGACTTCAAAAAATTAAACGCAACAAATAAAATACACTAAAAGGTATAAAATAATTATTATCTTATTTAGTTACAACTAAACGTCGAAATATTAACATGAAATTACTTTTTTAAGTCGGTGCCAAACATATACCTTTTATGAAATGAAAAATAGTTTTTAAGGAAATTGTTGTAAGTTCTTGGTGAAACATTTTTTAAAATTATTGGATAAAAATTCTTAGTAGATTTCACATTAGGTTAGTCACCCGAAATATATATATCGAGATTAAAGATTCTCCAAAAATAAATTCGTTTTATTTTTTATATCTTAATGTGAAACCTACCAAGAATTTTTATCGAAGAAATGAAAAATGTTTCCCCTAGAACCGACACCAAATTCTTTAAAGATTGTATACATTCAAGTTAAAGGTATAAACAGGGACGGACTAAGAGAAAATTTTACTACAAGCATGAAATATTTTTGCGCCCCCCCCCCACCCAGCAAATTTAGCAGCAATCATAATAGAACAATATGCATGTATAGGTATCTATCTATCTATCTATCTATCTATCTATCTATCTATCTATCTATCTATCTATATATATAAAATAGAAAAGTATGTGGATATATATGTATGTGGAAACGATCTGATTGGCCAGTGCATAGCCAATGCCAAAGCGTTAAATTATTAGAACGATTCTGATTGGTCAGATAGTGATCGTGCTTAGGCAATGTGTTAAATAAATCTTTCCTTATTCTTCCTTATTTTTGAATCAATTTCATTCAGCACATTCTTTCGATACTTACAGTAAGATTTTAAATTTCAATTATTAAATTGGTATGAACGAGACGCTCCCCGCCAGGGGCTAGGTGACGCCGGGCCGAAGGCCCGGTCGTCAACTAGTATCTAGATAAAAATGCTAATAGATAAATTAATTAAAATATCCGAGTCAAGAAAGGATGATATCTAGCAAAAATATGTTTAATTATAGTTCGAACCCAATTGAAATTATGTGTTTGATGACTGTTTCTGCCAGTATGCCCCCGTCAGAGAGAGAAGCTAAGAGGACCCCTGCATAAGTGGGGAACTCAATTTCTTTTCTAATTTTAAAAAATAGTCGGTCTATTTTATGCCTCCGAAGCTCACAGCCTAAAAGAGCATGGCTTATATCTCCGTAAGACACATTATCGCACAAGCAGTAAGGATTATCCCTCCGACCGATTCTATGTAGATATGCAGGTGTAGTTGCATGGCCTATTCTAAGTCGGATTATGTGCACAATCACTTTTCTACATAGTTTCGATTTCTCAAACCAGGGCTGCACAGGGATTTTTGGACATATCCCGAAGAAATGCCTGCCCTTTTCTGCGCTTGATGTTGACCAAATATTCTGCCATTCCTTGTAGATTATTTTTTTTAATAAGGAACGGACTTCACCGGGGGACAATTCTAGTGAATATTGAGTTCTTTCTGTCACACTTGATGCAGCGAGCCTGTCTACTTTCTCATTTCCTATTATGCCGCTATGGCTAGGAATCCACAGCATGGCGATATTACGACTTTGTGTTCTAAGTTTATTAATTTCATCAATAATCTCCAGGATGAGATAAGATGGATTTTTATTAATTGGAAAGCCGTTGATAGCTTTCAAAATACTTAATGAGTCTGTAACCATATTTTACTTTATTTTAAATAAAATTTTATTAAAATCATAACGACCAATAAAATATTAGAGGTGCACCAACTAACGACTACTTGGGGTGCGCACAAATGGAAATTATCAAATAACTCCTAAACTATTAACCCTACGGGAAATTTTATTATAAGCAAAGTTGTAGGGGATGTGATTTCTGATATTTTTTGTTAAAAAAATTTCCCAAAATACCACCCAAAAAGGGGGGGGGGGTGGAAAAATGTAAATTCTTGCCCTTGGAACAAACTCCACCAAATATTGTATAAATAATCTGGGTCATTAGAACGCTAGAAATGCAAAAACTGGGTGCGGAGGGTGGGTGCGGGTGTGTAATGGGGGTGAGGTGAGTAGGGGGGCAGGGGATGGAGTCCAGGAGGCCGTAGTGGGAGTGGGGTGGGGTTCCAGGGGGCTAGGCGGCGGTGTGGAGGGCACGTGTTGGAGGTGCAGGATTGGGGGAGTGGGGGGTTCATGTGGAGGCCCAGAGGCGCAGTGGGGTGGTGTGGGGACGGATCTATGGTGCGGGGCGCTGGGTGGGTTTCGGGGGGTGTGGTAATCCAAATATGAAATAATAATAATAATAATCCCTTCAGCCGTTTTTACGTGAATCGTGAGCAACTTTTCGCGGATACCACTGAAACATACAGACAGACAGACAGGAATTTTGTTGAGGGTGTTTTCGTTGATAACTTTGCTTGAAACGTGTGCTATCAAAATTTGGCGTGATTTCGAGCAATGTACAGACAAAACCTTAATTTTATATATATAGATTATCTCAGAAACTGTGTTGTAACTATGAATCAAAATTTAAAAGTTAAATTAAAAGTTTAATTCAAAAGTTTATTTCTCGTGTCAATCCAGTAGATAGTTATACCTAATTGTATTACCATAATAAAAATGGAGCATTTTTTGTTGAACTCATAATTGAAATGGTCTTAATTTATGGTGAATGTGGAAGAAGTGTTATGGGGCTGCCATTGAAATAGATGCCGAGCGTTTTCCTGATAGGAATACACCCTCCCAAGCTTCATTTCATCGTGTTGTAAATCTGTTGAAAAAAAAACAAGAAATGTAAAGGCTGAAACTGAAACAGGCCAAAATAACGAAATTGGAACTAGAATTCATCCAGAAGACTTGGGATACACTCTGGAATGTCTCAGAACAGTGTCGAAAAATTATTAACTTATTAATTATTATTAAATTATTTATTTAATAATTAAATATTTGATCATTTTTATTTGATAATTAAGTTGAATGATTGTTAAAAATAATTATTAGAATTTTTTTTGAGATATAATTGATTTAATATTTTTTAGTATTTGATATCGTATAAAAAATAGTTCTAATAAAAGTTGTTCAGTTTTTTTTTTTGTAGATTCAGAATATGTACAGAAACATATAGGTATCTATTTGAAAAACAGAAGTTGACCTCGAAATACCTGAAGGATCTGCATGAGCTGGAGGGATATTTCAGGGCGAAATAATTCTCAAACAAAGCTTCCTTTAATAATATCTTTATTTACAAAGGTAAAGAAATATATACAAGTTGTTCGAACTCGTCTCGAAAGTTTTTTTTGTTACTAGAATGGACGCTGGTGTAGTACTGGTGCTGTGCGTATCGCTTCCGTCAGCTTGGTGGCGCTGGGGTGTTCACCTGAGCTCCAGCGGTGGCGCGCTCTCTTGAAGTCTTATTGTGGGTCAATATGTTCCCCACATGAGCCCCCCGCGGAAGAAAAGGAGCTCCGGGGGTAGGATTAGCGAGGCTGGTTTGTTTATATGTCATGTGGCACGCGAACTTGAACTCGGCGCCCGGCGCGGGTTGTGTATTCTCCCGTGGGTGGTGTTGGTGTTGTGGCACCGCCGACGGTGGCGTCGTCGGCGATGATGTAGGCCGGCTTGAGTCGGTCGACGGACACCCGTGTGTCGGTGCCTCGGATGTTGATGACAAAGGTTTTGTCACCGCGCTGAGTTACCGGGTATGGCCCTGTGTACGGTGCCTGAAGGGCACCGCGAAGACGGTCGTCTCTGAGGAAAACATGTGTACATGTTGCCAGCTCCTTGAAGACGAACACTTTCTTATGCTGGTGGCTTCGAAGATATAGAAGAAACTTGCCAGATAAATACCTACAGCTCTTTATTGAATTTTGTTATTTTCATTAATGTAGGAAATTAATTGTTTAATTAAGTATTTTATTTAGTGAATTATATTTATTTCTGTTTAAGATCATATGTTTGCCACATGTCCGTCTGGGCTTTCTGCCCTTGTGAAGGCGGCATTCTTTCTTCTTAGCAAGCCATTGTGTCCAGGCTAAAAGCTTTCGGTAATAAATAATATTATGACACTCATATGCATGTGTTTATGTGTATGTGTGCTGCCAAGAGTGTATGAGTTGCAGCTGGAAGTTGGCAGTTGAAAGCGAGTGATGGTTAAGACATGTTTGTCGATTTGATAGCAGTTATACGACGTTAATTTTAAGATGATATGTTCTATGATGTTTTAACGATGACCCCTAGACACGAAAATGTATTACTCCCCTTTTTGTAAATAAATATATATTAAAGAATAAATAAGTGTGTTATTTCACCCCTATGAGCCAAGGGGTGAAACCCGCCCCCTACATTAATTAATCATAAAGATTGGTAAATATTGATTTTGATATAATCTTCCTTCAATCTTTTTCTAGTAAAGATTTTCATTTTATTAATAATAAAATCGTTTCGTGAGAAAAAAATATTTATAGTATTTGTAGAAATAATATCTGTTAAAAATGACCTATTTTACCAGCCCACAATACCTTTCCAAGAGCTTTTAATTTCAAAATTGCAACGTGGAATCTTGGAATGGAATTATACCATATTTGGAATCTCTAAATTATTTTTCTTAATAATTTGTAGAAATTTTTATACCAACAACCATTGAATTTAGAAAAAAATGTGCACTTGCCATTGTATTTATTACTTATTAAATTATTAAACAACGAATTATTAGAGGCAAATTACGTCGAAAAAAATCGACTTGTATTATCAGTCAAATATTAATATTTCAAATTACATTAAAATTTAGAGTATTTCTAACTTATTTAATTATGAAATTATCTTACCTTAAGAGCCAAAGTCTCGTGACTGGACCAGGAATACTCTGACGTCACACTTAGGCACGCACACAAGTAAAAATATACTCGTGAAAGATTTCGATCCTACCAGTTACGCAGATATTAATATTTTATTCAGGATCTCAAATTAATTTCAAAAATGCATTGTGTAATCTTGGAATGGAATCATATTTCAAATCTCCAAATTTTTATCTCAACAACCATTTAATTTAGAAAAAAGTCTTCACTTAGACATTGAATTTATTACTTACTAAATTATTATACTAGGAATTATTAGAGACAATGACGTCGAAAAATTTCCCTTATATTTTCAGTCGTATATAAATATTTCAAATTACATATATAATATATTATTATTTGGATAAATTTTAAATGAATTTTTTATTAATATTTTTGTAAAAACCACAAACTTTTAACTCATACTATAAAAAGAGAAATTATAATTGTATAGTTGTGATTTCGAAATTGATTATTATCATTAATGGGATGTATAGGGTATGAAAAAATAATTATTATATATGATTATGTCTCGATAGTTAATTTATACCGAGACATAGACAGCTGTTTAGCGAAAACAGGGGGCACCACAAGAAGGCAGCTGTCACCACCCCCCACATGGATAAATAAATAAATAATAATTAAATGGAGATTATTAATTTAATTTTGAACGCATATTACATAATAGAATGATAATTTTTAAAATTTAAAATATTTTCTTTATTTTTAAATGTATAAACCACTCAGAAATACAATTCGAAATTTGAAAATGAGAAAATAATTAAAATTTCAAGGCTAGACGTGTTTTGAAACAAATAGGAGACATTTAATTTGTAGCAAAATACGTCTAGACTTGAGATAAGTAATTGTTAAAAGATCCTTAACGAAACAAATACCAGTACAATGTCTCCAATACTGCAATTTGTTTCGGATCAAAGAGTCTTAAACATTCGACATTTGGTATAAAAATTTTATGAAATATTTGTATTTAAAAAACAAATATAAAAAATTTGTAGATCTGAGTATGATGAGAGAAATTTCGATATTAACTTATGTAGTTTTAGATCAGTAACAGAAAATAATTAGATTGAAGTTTAGAGGGGAATATTTAATTATAAGGTGATTATTTTTAAAATCAAATTATTTATTATTTACTATTGAATGTGATTTTTTAACAAAAACTGAAAATATATAAAGGTGAGATTGTCTGAAAACAGTATCTCGAATTAAATTTAGAAAAAAGAAAAGAATTTCAAAATTGCATATAGGTATTTATAATTTTAATTAATTTATTTATTTCATCTAAATATTAGTAGTAGTATGACGAGCACCTACCTGAAAAAAGAAAAAAATACTATTAGTAAAAAAATATAGTAGTATTTTTTATAGAAATATTTGAAATAAAATTATTGTCAAGGTAATATTTATTTATTTTAATTGATTTTTATTTTATTGAAAAACTCGGCAAAACTACTTAAAAAAATTTAGATTATTTCTTAATTTATTAATTTTAAGAATAGAATAATATAAAGATGTTACCTTAACAGCCAACTTCTCGAGCCTCGACCTGGAAAACTATGACCCCATGGGAACACACTATTCCACTTGCGCACAACTAAAAATATACTCGCGAAACACTTGGATTTCCGAGGAATAAGGATTTGGGAAAATAGGGATCGAAGTAGGTTTGGATTAGGGATAGGACATGATTCTCTTGATAAAAGAATCATGAGCTCACGTGGGCAGGGATGCTAGGCTCTGAGTAGGTATGTACTTTTTTATCTAAAAGAACAAAAAAGTACACACATACCCGTTACCCAGATATTAATATTTTATTCATGATCTCAAATTAATTTCAAAAATGCAATGTTTTATCTTGGAATGAAATTATGAATGAAATCTCTAAATTATTTTTCATAATTACTCAAAAATTAAATTATTGTAAGATTCGTAAAAAAGAAATAAGGTAATTGAATTATATTAAATTTTAAATTAAACTTATGTTAGGAATTAATTGACCTCAAAATATATTCACATTCACTAGCAACACACTTTAACTTACACCCACGATTTCTACTTACCTAAAACTATAATAATTATCAATAAATAAATTTATATTTAATTTTCTATAAATATAATTAATTTAAGAGATGAAGGCTTGTTTCGAAGTGAAAGGTTCTTTATTAGTGAGCGGTGGAGTAATCTCAGAGGCTGGATGTAGCTGGAGAGGCCATATTGTAATATTCCCACTTGATGTTTCACTGACCACTTCTTGAGACACACTGTTAATTTCCCCATCACTCTCCCTTTATATACCCTTGTCCCTATCCCCCTTCCCCCTCTGACATCACCCTCTGTCCCTATCCCCCCTCACGTACTCCTCTGACCCTATCACTTCCCCTATTATATAGCCCTCGGAAGCAATTAGGGCTCTTAGCTTATCTTCCCAGATAATCTTAATCGGCTTATAATAATACCTCATAATATTTTCATTTATCACTTTTATTTAACCAATTTTCAAGCAGACCATTCGATTTTCACTCATTACTACTAATTGTTTAACCCTTCATTCTTCTCCAGAACAATCCTTTATTCCTGTTTAGATACATTCACATTTCTCTTTATATTAGTGGAAGTACAATTAAGTAGAATTAATAATTATTTTCAAAGTACGTATACAAATAATATTGCCTGACAAAAAATTTATCCATATAAGTTTCGCGCCTAAAAAGCATAGAATCAGCGCTTTTGATGTCGTCATCAAAACCGCTGACATATCACAATACAAACATATAAAAGGCCCTCCGCCTAGAGACCAAGCCAGACTTGATCCGAGCTAGCTAGCCTACTCTACTCACTTGACCACACAGGAGCAATACGGCTCTCTGTCGGGCTTTATCCCAACTTAATTATTAAACTTCATTAACAGGCTTGATTCAGACTCCGCTCTGCTGGCTCTGCTTACTTACTATTATTATACGCAGGAACATTACGATTCTCTGCCGGGTCAACCCATCTTGTATTAAACTCATTTTATCCCCCAGAATAACCATCAGTTATTCAAGTATATTATAATCCCTTAGAATATTCAATTGTAATCAATTTACTGTAAAACTCAATGTAAAAAATATAAAAGTGTTTCTTAATAAAAAATAATTTAAAAACAAATCTTTCGATTGTTTTTAAAAACTCACTCCAGGCAAGAAACAACGTAATTTATTAATACCGGGTGAGTTTTTCCTCTTGATTTCAAATAAAACTTTATTTATTTCGACGGGGAAACTAAAGTACGCTATTATTTGTCGATCTAGAACAAACTTTCAAGGGTATTTTAAGGCCAAGTTCTGTTTTTTAAATGGAAACCTATATATTTATTTTCATATAAATAATCTGAAAAAAAAACTGAACAATTTTCATAAGAACTATTTTTTTATCCGACATCAAATAAACAAAATTAAAAATCAATTATTAGATCTAAAATAAAATCCTAATAATTATTTTTAACAATCATTCAACTTAATTGTCAAATAAAAATCATTAAATAATTATTAAATCGAAAAGTCACAACAATGAAAATAACCGTTTTTTAGCCTGTTTCAGTTTCTTAGTAGCCTTTACATTTCCTGTTTTTTTTTGTTTTTTTTTAACAGATTTACAACACGATAAAATGAAGCTTGTGAGGGTGTATTCTTATCAGCAAAACTCTCGGCATCCATTTCTTTCAATGCTAGCATATGGCACACTTCTTTCATATTCACCGCATAAATTAAGACCATTTCAATTCTGTCTTCAACAAAAAAATGCTCCATTTTTATTTATGCTAATATAATATAACTATCCACTGAATTGACACGAGAAATAAACTTTTTTAACCGACTTCAAAAAAGGAGGAGGTTCTCTATTCGATTGAATTTTTTTTTTTTTTTTTTTTTTTTTTTTTTTTTTTTTTTTGTGCCTATGTTACCTCATATCTCCGCCAATTGTCAACCGATTTTGAAAATTTTTTTTGCATTGGGTCCAGTCTAGCTTCCGATTGGTCCCATTTTTTTTTCGATTTTTTTTCATAGGTATTAGACCTTTTTTATTAGGTTTGTTTAGGTTTGTTTAGACCTAACCTCTTTGTTTATGAACCGATTTCGATGGTTCTTTTTTTATCCGAAAGGGGGTGTCTTAGGGATGGTGTCATATTAATTTGGTCAAGTTCTGATGATATAATCACTATTAATAACATCACTAAAAAGAGAAAATAAAAATTTTAAGAAAAAATAAAAACCGACTTCAAAAAATTAAATGCAACAAATAAAATACACTAAAAAGGTATAAAAATAATTATTATCTTATTTAGTTACAACTAAACGACGAAATATTAACACGAAATTACTTTTTTAAAGTCGGTGCCAAACAAACTATACCTATAAGCGAGCGTACCCGCCAAACGTACTAAGTAAGATCCGTCGAGTGCGATTCATAAAAGGTATATGTTTGGCACCAACTTCAAAAAAGTAATTTCGTGTTAATATTTCGTCGTTTAGTTGTAACTAAATAAGATAATAATTATTTTATACCTTTTAGTGTATTTTATTTGTTGCATTTAATTTTTTGAAGTCGGTTTTTATTTTTTTCTTAAAAATTTTTATTAAACTCAAAAATTTTAAGTAGTTCAATAAGTAGAAATAATCTTTTAAATTTGTATATAATGAAGTATTAAAATCATTATAAACACTTATTTTTATTGTTATGACTTTTCTATTTATTAATTATTTATTTAATAATTAATTGTTTAATCATTTTTATTTGATAATTAAGTTGAATGATTGTTAAGAATAATTATTAGGATTTTTTTTGAGATCTTATAATTGATTCAATATTTTATTTATTTGATGTATTAAAAAAATAGTTCTTATAAAAGTTGTTCATTTTTTTCTAAATTATGAATATGTAAAGAAATACTATATATAGGTTTCCATTTAAAGAACAGAACTTGACTTTGGAATACCCTCTTTATTGTCTCGTCATCAACAACACGATGAGAAATTTTAATGAAATATTTAAAATTAACTCTAAAAAATTCGTCAGATACAAGATGGTCATCCAAGGCCAATGCCATAAAATTGTTAAGTTTGCATTTATTCGAATTAAAGAAAGCATTGGAATCGATAGCATATGGTTCAACTGCATCAAAACCAGAAACAGTTTCATGTGGTAAAAGTTTGCTGTTCCTCATTGACTACAAATTTATCTGCAATCTTTCTGTATGGAATAAAATTCTACTATGCATTGATCGAACAAATACTGCATTAGAACGAAGAGACATATCGACAGACCACGCGGAAAAATTAATTGATATTACTTTCTGAAACATTAGATTAAAATATAAAATCTCCTGAATCTATGTTGTCAATTTATAGATTTTTTCTACCTATTCGGCCCCAAACGCGCCCTTCCTGAGTACCTTGAGAATTTAATTTTATTGGAATAGAAAATTCTTCAATTTCGAGCCGACTGAATATTTAATATTGCATGGATTCAAAATTGGAGGGACGTTTTACGTTGACTGCCCTGACATCTGGAGGATTTATTGTATTTTCCATTATTTCATCTAAAGAAACCAACATTTCTCATTATCTTTTTTATGTCATTTCACTTATATAGTTTTATTAAATTAAAAACTACTCCATTCATTATTATAATCTTTTAATTGTTTGTTTGATTTTGAAGAAATTATATCAATTATGGCTGAAATTGAAATCATGGAACAGAAATATCCGATTTATACAGGTTAGTTTTCTCCTTTGTCATGGAATATAAATAAAATGTTTTGTTTATTTATTCAATAATTAATTGTTATCTATATTGACCATTGTTAATTTTTTATTATTGATTTCAATTAAACAGTTTAATAGAAAAAGTTCATTCTTGCCTCGAATGGATCAGAATCCAATGCAGGTTTTAAAAATCTTGAAAAGATAATATTTAATAAATTTTTGTTTATTTTTAATTTTATTCTTTTGGGTTATTATTAATTATTTTGGCTTTAAATAAAAAATAAAATAAATTTCTTTAATTATAATGAACTTGCAATATGTTCAGTTTCGATATTCCGTATAATTATCTGGGGCCACGGGGTCAGTTCCGCAGCCAAGCAGGATTCGAGCAAACATTTTTTATATGTTTTAACTAATCTTGTCTGCTAAGTAAGAACAAAAATGTTCAATATCCACCCGATGAAAAATAATATTTATAATCAATAAAAGACTGATGATGAAGGCCAAGCCTTCGAAACTATAGTCTCAAACAAATAAATAATATATAGTACGAGGGGTGAACCGCGATTGGAATTAGGTGTACACCGTACTGTACCGACAATAAAATTTCGTTGCAAATAAGATAGAAATCAAGTTTCTAAGAAAAGTGGTTTTCATTTTATGATAAAAAAAATTGCAGTTTAACTTCAACCTCATTGCAGGATATCTTTTTGATTTGGTAAACCTTTTTAGAGTTATTCAAGAAAAACTGAAAAAACACCGAAAATTGCTAATTTTGAGGCGGCCACAATTCAGATATAGGGGAAAACTCACGGTAGTAATATTGGCGCACCAATAAAGTTATTCCAGCAATAAAAGCTTTACCGGGAGATAATTCCTGTTAAAATCGTAATTTGTCTGAACTATAAATAAATTTTGTATTTCAATTTCAGTAGTCTGGTTGTGAACAGTGACCCCCCCCCCCCTAAAAATGTTAAATTAAATAAATGATTACTTCACTTACTCATATAAGACAGGTTATGAAGATATTAAAACAATTGCATATATAACTTAAAATGTTCAAGTTTGGAAAATTTGCCAAACTTTGCAAAGCTGTATCTCGGAAACTATTGGGTCTACCGAGCTCATTCTGGTCTCAAATTGTAGCAAATTTAATCTAGTTTGAAAATGTATAGAGTGGTCTTGGATTTTGCATCTCCGTAACATCCCATTCAAGAAAAAATAACGAAACCTATTGGGGGGTCAGATAGGCTAGGCGGTAGCGTGACACCGTGCTAACCAGGGGACCCGGGTTCGAATCCGACTCGAGGCATCCTGCTAAAATCTGACCCTCGGGGGTAGAGACAAATTTAAAAAAAAATATAACTAGTATCGTAATTAGGCTTATGGCTAGAAAGGCCGAAAAGCCAAAAAAAAAACAAAAAAAAAACGAAACCTACAACCACATGATACAATTTTTAGGCCCATGCTTTTTATGACAAAGCTACTGGACTAAAAAATATGCATTATACTATTTGGATTATTGCAATTATCAATTTTTTTTTTTTTTATTCAAGATCACAATTTTGTAATAGGTAAACTTTTGATATATATATATTTTTAGCTAAACATTTCATTTTGAATTTTTAAATTTCATTCACTGTAACTGAAATCCGAGGTTTTCATGTTTTTAACGCTCCAGGCACTGGACTAGCTTAGCGTACATAGAAAACTTTTAAATAGTTTGAGGGATTCTTTCACAGAACTCGTTTTAAGTCGCTTTGCAGAAAATCCAAGAAAATTGCTTTTGAAATAAATTGAGGGAAAAAATGGGAATTTCGATATATAACCGGGAAAATGGAGACAAATGACCAGAGAAGTGAGAAATAATAATTTGTAGCAGATCTTATTTGCTAGGAAATTTTGTTAACTTGTACGTTTACTTGGACCACTTTTTTCATAAAACTCTTAGATTTATAGATATCCAGCATTTTTCATGTCCTTTTTTTTGCTCGTATAATTATGGGCTGACCTTTTACAAATAATTGTTAATAGGCTACTGTCAACCGGGTGAAATTGAAGTTTTTGGCGGGGAGAACCGGGATTTGAAAATGTGTTTGAGTTCCAACCTGTAGCGTATTTACCCCCCCCCCCTAGGTCAAAAAGTGGGTACACCCATGTGGGCATATAAAATGAAAAACATGCGTTTTAATTGAAGTTACTCTATTCGCGACTCGTTGAATAAATTGATGACATTAAACTTGGCGGCACATTAGATTTCACTACTTTTTTGACAAAGGGTTTTTATTAATCAAATTGGGCTTTTTTTATACATGTATTTTTGTTGAGAAATAGATAGAATATATATAAAGAAAATTCATTCGAATCAAGTCTGTATGAGTTCATTTATATTCAGCTGGACTCGATTTTAGCTCGCTAGTGTCCATGGGGGCCTTAAACATTTATATCTAACTAAAAATTGCAATATTATCTTTTTCAGGGCCACATTTCTTGTGCAGTGATTGTCTTACGAATTTTATTAGTGAAGAATTTCTCAACAAACATCAAAAGAAATGTATACATAGGAAATTACATTTAATTTTAAAAATGAAATTTCAATTGAGACGAAATACATCAGCTGAGGGTAAGTTCATTTATTTGATTAACAACCTTTGGGAGAATTCTTCAAATTCTAATTTAGATGAAAATAGGTCTCTCTCCCTTTGTCCTCCATCTCGGAGACCATTAGGACATTTGAGAGATAAAACTTTTTAAGATTTTATTTCTTTTAATTTTCATTGATTAATGAATGCAAAATTATAATTCCTTAGCAAACTACAAACTACTTATCTAACGATATTATTAAATGATTTCACAATTAAAAATAACAATAATAATCCTGAGCGGGTGAAATCCTCTGACATATATATTTAATTATCTACTAAAATCTTTGATTAAATTGACCTTGAAAGTTTCTTTTTTGCCGAGAGTAGCAGAATTTTTATAAATTAAAGGGGACAATAAAAGAGTGTGTTTTCTGCTAGAAAAATAATCCATATAAATACGTAAATTAATCTTTTATTGTCTCCTTTAATTTAAATGGACCTTATTCATCTAAGGCCCTTCGCTCACGGGGCGTAATGCGTAAGAGATGAGTTATCGGAGAAATTTTTTTACTCCACTCGACTCATAATATTCTAACGACTTTCAAGCCCTCCAATTCATTCACATTTCGTTTTTCAAAATTAAAAGATAAAGATCCTCTATTTAATCAAAATCGATTGCTTAAATTGCAAAGGGATATATAATGGGCCGACAAAACAATATTTAAAGTCTACGAGCACAAATATTCGATCAACAAAAGGTAAGATATAGATAGCTTTTAAAATATTTATAATTTTTTTTATTTTTTTATTGGCTAATCTCATCTCCAAGACAATCTGTATTATTGTATATTTTAAAATATTTATTTATTTATAGTCGCTCTCATTTTTTTAACTAGAAACATTTCATTACCATCGATAAAGGGAGATATTCTCCTGAAATGTTTGGTTTTTTAATAAAAAACTTTATCGATCGTTTTACAAACGAGTTTTTCATTTGAATTTTACAAAAAAACAATCAATAAACTTTAACATAGTTACATATTTGTATTGAACGCTAAATAAATAAATTTCACTTCTCTCTATTTCAATTCTTTTGTCTCAACCGACAATGAAAATTTCTTTCTAAGTAAGGATGCACCCGTTTTCTCAGAGTCCTTCTTTTCATCCGTCGATACCAATGAAACATAACAATGAATTCCTCATTACTTGAATCGCATCTTAAAACTGCTCATTCTAAAAACTTGAAGAAGAGAGGTTTGTACCTTCTCGCTTGTAAACTCCTAGATGACTGCAATAATAATCGCCCCTTGAGCGAAGGGCCTAACCATTTTATTAAAATATAGGCGATATCAAGCCCGGAAGTGTTCTTTAAAATTTTTGAAAAAATTCCATCTATTCCTCAAATATAAAACACTCAATTGTTTAATTAATTATAAAAATACTAAACCTAGAATACTTTATTGATCTATATTAAATTTCAATCTCTAAATTCATCTCATCAATACATTTATTCTTTTCCAGATAACCGAACTAAGAATGAAACTGAAGATTATTTCTGTGAAGAATGTTTTTCTGGATTCCTATCATTGTCTGGTTTCGAAAGCCATATACAGGAAGGCCATTCAGAAGAAGTTCTCTTTGCAAATCATCTGAGCGATCGAAAATACGGTGCTGAAACCAAATCAGAACCCCTTATTGCCATGATTCCTCACAGCGAGGAGGCTTCTAAAGTGACCTTACATAAGCGATATAATGCCGCCAAACGGTCTTTACAATGTCCTAAAGATCAAGCAAAATTGAAATCAAAACAAACTAATCAATGTTTGGGACCTCATTCTATAAACAAGCATACAGGCCAAAAGACTTTCGTCTGTGATCAATGCGAGAAGGGTTTTTCAAATAAGGGTGATCTCAATAAGCATATACGTATTCATACAGGCGAAAAGCCTTTCGTCTGTGATCAATGCCAGAAGGGTTTCTCAAATACGGGTGGTCTCAAAAAGCATTTACATATTCATACTGGCGAAAAGCCTTTTGTCTGTGATCAATGCGAGAAGGGTTTTTCAGCAAAAGCATCTCTCAAAATTCATTTACGTATTCATACAGGCGAAAAGCCTTTCATCTGTGATCAATGCGAGAAGGGTTTCTCAAATAGTGGTGATCTCAAAAAGCATTTACGTATTCATACTGGCGAAAAGCCTTTCGTCTGTTATCAATGCGAGAAGGGTTTTTCACGAAAAGAATCTCTCAAACTGCATTTACGTATTCATACTGGAGAAAAACCTTTCGTCTGTGATCAATGCGAGAAGGGTTTCTCACAAAAGGGTGATCTCAAAACGCATTTACGTTTCCATACTGGAGAAAAGCCTTTCGTCTGTGATCAATGCGATAAAGGTTTTTCACAAAAAGTTCATCTCAAAAAGCATATGAAAATCCACATCTAGAAAATAAAAGACAGAAATGGCCAACAGATAGATGAGGTTGCCCAGCTAATTACAAGGCAATTAAATTCGAAACAGTTGATACTGATCTCTGACGACCAACAGTCATTTAGATTCAACTTTTGTGTCTAGTGAAACTATTTGTACTCCATCCATTGTGTATATTATAGGAAATAATCCCGATGATGGATGAAGATGAGTTTTTGACTCGAAAGGCTTGGTGGAAAGATGTCGGAGGAGCGCCGATGTCGTCGATTTTCTTCAGAGGTGAAAACCTCTCTTGGTGGCGTAAAGCCGTGAAATTTGCTTTCCCAAAATAAGAATTGGCCCGGAGGCTTGTGAAAAATGCTTTTTAAAAATAAGAAATTGCCCTGAGGCGGTGAAAAATGCTTTCAACAAAATAAATGGCACAAGGCCCGAAATTTATTACTTCTTCGTGGTTACAAGATTTCGTACAGCGTTGTTTCTTTAATCGTTCCAAAGTCGACAGGCGAACTCTTGGAGAGCGTAAAACAGCTCTTCACACAGCGAGAGCTGAATTGCAACTGCCTGCTAATTACGGCTTCGTCTCTTTTATAGCCGTGGATTTAATTGGTAATTAAGGTGATTGGTTAATAATTTTTCCTAGATCGCGCTCGATTAATTATAAAAGGACGTGGTCTCCTTCTTCGCTAATTAGTCTTTCATAAGCCACGAATCGATTAACATCGAAAAATAAATTACATTTCTAATTGAAATAAAAAAAAGGCAGAAAATCGATCCCTACATTCTCCCCTTTCTCAATCAAGTTACGACTCGGAACTTATAACCAATCATCTTTTACATAGTTAAATATTTCAACTTAAAATTAATTTAGTTATTGTCTTTTCTTCTTTAAAACCGTTTAGGTATTTTTAACTTAATCATAAAATACAGAATTATTTTTTTTTTTTTTTACAATGAAATAGCACTTAAAACTAAACTTAACTATTGTTATTTTTTACAAAACAAATTGATCTTGAAAATTACTTGAACAAAACAAAGAACAAATTTTATGCTTAAACTTAGTGTTTCTTAATTGTCTATTTCTTTGATTTTAACTTAAAAACTAACACTTTCACACACTATTTTTCACTTGCACTTAAATTAACACTTTTTTTTTTTTTTTTTACACTTTTATAATTAACACAACACTTCACTTGGGTATCTTCTTGAACACTTAATATAGTCTGAGGTAAGGGACCGACATGGGTTTTAACTGGTATTGAGGGGTAATTGAAATTAATTTTATCAGATTTAAGACCACTAAACTTTGTAACGTCATAGGCTGTGTAATCATTTTTGCTTTTGATTCTAATTTTCTTCGTAAGTCCCCCAATTCTTCTTGCTTGAAACCCCTTAACCTTGTCTTTGTTCATAGGTGAATTTGTCCCTTGACCATCTTCTAAATGACTTTCTTTACTTGAGATATCTTTATTTTCTTCTTTCAAAGCGTTAGCTGTTTTTGTAAAATGACTGTCTTGATCTGATAATTTCTTGTGTAATTCCCTGTTTTCATGTTTAATTAAATTTATAATTTCGTTTAATGAATTATTTTGATCTATCAGTTCGTTGTTCCTTAATTTTAAATGGTTAATTTCGTTTCTTTGAATTTTTCTTTCTTCGTTGAGACTTCTATTTAAACTGTTCAATTCCTTTTTCATTGACTGAATTTCGTGTTTTAATGAATTGTTTTCCATGCGTAGTTCATCTATTAAATGAGATTCTGTTTCTGTTCTTGTTTTGTTAATTTTATTAACGTCTATGCTTTTAATAATTTGGATGCCATCTTGTCCTATTTTAATTTCGGCCTGATCTAACAGATCGATTCCTAAAATTACTTGTTCGTCTATTGTTTCGTTTGGAACTACATAAAATTTAATATTAAAATCTTCGTTGTCAATTCGTGTGGTTGTTTTAAAATATCCCTTAGTTCCTGTTCGTGAAAATGCAAATCCGTTTAAAATAATATTTGAATCTGTTAATTGTGGTGAACCTAGCTGTTTGTGGATGTCTTCGCTCATGAGCGATAAGCCTGCACCGGTATCTACTAAGGCGTTAATCTTGTGGTTGCTTATTGAAATGATCTTGTGATTGGATTTCGTTTTTTGACTATTTACTGTAACTATGTTCATGGGTGGGTCTTCTTTGGTGATTAGGTTTTCGTTTCCACCCTTACTGCTAACTGGCTGTCTATTGCATGCATGATTTGCTATGTTTGTTGACTTGAAGGTGATTTCTGAATACAATTTTAACTTTTCTTTAAATTCTTTTAATGTTTTTGCCCCGTAAAGTATTACTTTATTAGGACTAATGTCTTGTATGCCGTCCAGTATATACTCTATTACTGCCTTGTCTTCTAGGTTGCCCCTATTGGCTATCTCTTTCATAACAAGAAAGTATTCATAAACATGCTCACCCTTTTGCAATTTTCTTCTGGCTAGCTGTTTATGAATATCCGCGCTGCTAACTTGCAATGAGAATTCTTCCAACAAGGCCTCTTTTAACTTATCCCACGTATTAATGTTTCTTTCACTTTCTACGAATAGCCTAGCTAGTCCAGTTATTAGCCGTCTGCCAAAGGTAAATAGTTGCAAGTTACTCCAACTTTGAATACTTGCTTCGGATTCTATGTCCTGCACCCATCTTTCTATTGAATAACTGTCTGTTCCGTTGAATTTTTTTATTAGTGGTTCTACGTCCCTAAAATTGATTGGACTGTGTTCCATGACTGTATAGTGGTCTTATAACTGATAAGAGGGATAGGTGTGTAGGTGTGCAGTGGGATTGTCGGCTCTTACCTCGTTAGTTAATTCTTCTGTCGTATTCCTGCTGCTACTCCTATGGGTGGCTGGTTCAGCTGTTATCCGCGAGTGGCGCTGCCGTCGTCGTGTTGCTTAACCCTCACTCAATCGTTTCAGTCGATGGCCGCTGCTGCTGCCTGCCACGTCGCCTGCCTTCGCTCGTCGCTTGGCTGCCGGGCGCGCTAAATGTGTTTGCCCGCGCAAAAACGGTCGGTGCCTCGAGACGAGTCAAGACAAACCTCCTTGGGTCCGAACCGAGATGGTCCAGCTCCGTCCGATAAAGCCTTTAACGAATCCGCGGCCGAGCCCCCAAATTTATAGGAAATAATCCCGATGATGGATGAAGATGAGTTTTTGACTCGAAAGGCTTGGTGGAAAGATGTCGGAGGAGCGCCGATGTCGTCGATTTTCTTCAGAGGTGAAAACCTCTCTTGGTGGCGTAAAGCCGTGAAATTTGCTTTCCCAAAATAAGAATTGGCCCGGAGGCTTGTGAAAAATGCTTTTTAAAAATAAGAAATTGCCCTGAGGCGGTGAAAAATGCTTTCAACAAAATAAATGGCACAAGGCCCGAAATTTATTACTTCTTCGTGGTTACAAGATTTCGTACAGCGTTGTTTCTTTAATCGTTCCAAAGTCGACAGGCGAACTCTTGGAGAGCGTAAAACAGCTCTTCACACAGCGAGAGCTGAATTGCAACTGCCTGCTAATTACGGCTTCGTCTCTTTTATAGCCGTGGATTTAATTGGTAATTAAGGTGATTGGTTAATAATTTTTCCTAGATCGCGCTCGATTAATTATAAAAGGACGTGGTCTCCTTCTTCGCTAATTAGTCTTTCATAAGCCACGAATCGATTAACATCGAAAAATAAATTACATTTCTAATTGAAATAAAAAAAAGGCAGAAAATCGATCCCTACAATATTGTATTCTTTTATTTCTTGAAAATTAAACAAGTCTACTCTCTGACATGTTTGAATATTTATTTTCCCCAAATTTCTCCCGTTTAGATCTTAACTTACTTTTTCAATTATATTCATTCTTTATAATAAAATAAATATAACTCATTACTCGTTAAGTATATATGAAATAATTACTTGGCGAGCGCATTCGCCTGCAAATACTCTCAAAGTCTTAACGTTTTAGAAAGATTACATTACACATACTAACCCCTTATCCTAGTATGAGAAAATTTAACATCAAATCGTATTGAACGTTCAATGTTACTTAGATACACACTTGAATGTATAAAATTCATTCGTGAGCCAAGTTTGAATTTCAGTTATCAATTTTAATACAAAATTCTTTTTTGAAAATAATTATTAATAGCAATAATAACTAAAATTTAAGATACATATTTATTTTTCCCATACATAAAAGGCTTATCCGAATATACTAAGGAAATATTATCAGTTCACAATATTCATGCCACTTTTAAACCAGCCAATTCACTCTCGTTTATTTTTTCAAAATTCAAATATACAGGTCCTCTCTCATTTTCAAATATATATTTTATTTTTATTTTTTTCATTGAACATAACACAGATTTTTTTTTACTTTTATGATGTCATATAACGGCGTTTGGAACACTTACATGCCAGTCATCATCAGGATAATAATTTTTTATTTAAAAACATACACAATTAATATATCTTTCGGAGTTTCAAGTTGTCCTCATCGTTTGATTAATCATTGCAAGGCCGGATGAAGCTTCCGAGTCCCAAAACACCACACAAACACAGCCTACTCAACATGAAGTCCACAGAAGTAATGCCCGCCAAGCGCGTCCTGTCAGAATGGGCAGGCACCCCTGTCCTGTGGAGCCCTCCAGAACCACTTCAGAGCATCTGGTTGTGTCCCGCGTGTTTTGATTCACGAACGCTGGTCTGACTGACAGAGAATCCAGCTGCCTAACCCTGGCCGATGCAATCTCCTGACATTTCACACGTCCTCGTGTGATGTAGTACCTTACCGTTCGGTCACTCCTGACCATCTGAAAACGCCAATGCTTGCCCATCTGTGACACCACCGCAGTCGCATTAACGGCGTCATCATAACGCCGCAAACACAGACCACGTGTCACTAGGACACCACAGCATCCGCGTACAGTGTTATCACAACAATCATCTGCGCTATCACCTTGCCTCCGGGGCAATCGTCCCACGACGATCGCCCTGCGGCTAGGTCCAAAAACTACGCCATAAATACGGTCAATGTGTCACCACGACACACACCGTGAATACGGCCATTTTGCACCTGCACACTCACGCTTTCATACCAAGGCAACCATTCATCCATCATATCATACACCTAACCTAACCCTGGCCGATGCAATCTCCGACATATCCAAAAGAGTTTTCAGATCAGTTTATACCAGTTCAAGCTAACTGAGAACACGTTTGCATGAGAAAACTAATTAATTATTACTAAAACTGCTCTCCAACTATTGTCTACTTTTGCTTTGTGGTGGGGGGGGGGGGGGGGGGAGATTTTCTTTTTTCTAAAATAAACCACCTGTGTACAGGTCCGGTTCTAGACATTTTTTACTTTGATGCGTTCAACGCATACTTGATGTTATTGTTAATTGTTTTTTATTCTTTGTATTTATATTTATATGTTGATGTTATTGTAAATAAATGTTTAAATAAGATTACGAGTTTTTAATTAATATAATCGTAATAACTTGTGAGCGAACAATATTTTGTCGGCCCCCACCTCAAGAATAATAATCCTGTAAAAATTCAATTTTCAATGTCCATCAAAGCTAGTCAATTCAATCATTCAGCTCATTTTCATTTTCTTTGTTATCTCTTCAATTCTTATTACCTATTAAGGGGGGGGGGGGGCGGGACTTGTATCCGTAAATCAAAATTGCGCAGCAGATAGGACAACTCGAAATTTGCTCCCTAATTCAATCTAAAAAAATCTTTCAGCCTATTTTCACAAGGGTGCATCTTCTCTATTCCCCAGACTTTAAAACCCGAACCCCGATTTAGGACGCTGCACAGTTACCAAAGTATTTTTTTTTTGTTTTTTTTTTTAATATACATGTATGAGGAAGTAGGTTTTAAAAGAATATTTGTGGGTTTTTGAATGCCTGTATTTTTAATACTGTAACGGACTTTGGAAGAAACATAAATGAAATGCTGACTTGCGAGATCTCTGACTTAATAAATAAACAAAAGACAAAGGACAAAAAGAAGAAATCTTTTATTCAACAAACAAAAGACTTTTTAATTGATTGTTGTCGTCTGGTTGCTGTTATTTTTTGCTTAATAATAAAGTTTTATTACATTTCTCAAATCTGAAATTGGTTTAATTTATTTTACTCTTAAAAACTTTACAATCTATTGATTACAAAAATAATTCGGCTAGTTTTCACCGAATACTACCAACAAGATGAATAACCCCCCCCCCACCCCACCCCACCTCCCCACTAGACCTTCATCTATTTGTTTAATTCTGAATGTGACTGAGTGAGCATAGTTTTGATATTGTTTATTACTATATTCCCGATTAACTAGTTCTTTAAAAAGTTGAAATATAAAAATATTTTGTGCAAATAGCTTGCTTTATTTGTGAAACCCACCTAGAAAAATATATTTTTACTTATTATCCATTAGTTTTTAACAACCTTTGGTATGGTTGCTCGAGGTTTCTCTTGCACATGACTTTCCATGCTCCTCCTCTTCAGATTCAGACTCTCTTCCCACAGTCCCAGTACGTGATCGACTGTATGTGCGATTGGTTTGCCTGACACGATTGCAGCATCGTGTACACCTGACGAAGCGCTAGCAAATCGTCCGGGCCGGACCACGCCCGCTGTAAAAACAGCTTATAGGATGTGAAGATTCAGAATCTCCAGCCCAGGTCCGCGACCGGTTGTTCGTTTGGCCAATGTTTCGCCACCTTTTGTGCCAATCCAGGCTTGCCTGTTAAATCTGGAAGTCGGCAATCTCTTCTACATGATGTAAACCATGCATACCACATTCAAGTGGTACAGATTGCCATTCACTACGGTGAGGGGCGCCACACCCTTATTCTTGAGTGACTTGTAAGACATCAATTAAATGACAGCCGCACTTCACTTTCAGATGTGTTCACCGTTGGCATACACACAGCGAAGGATCGCCACTTCTAATATCTGACAGGGGTATAGATGCCAAGTAAATGACACCCATGCCACCGCCAGATGTGTCCGTCGGGCCGTTTTTAAATCAGGGGTGTGGCCGGTACCCTATCATGGCGGATAAATCCATTCATGAAATACTAGCGGTACAATACACGTATGTACTTTCCCAACCCGCGCTGATTAGCACTCACACACAGGGCCGTGCCTGACGGGCGTTCATTGCGTGCACCGCACGCAGGCGGCCGAAATTAAGAGGCGGCCAAATCGTTACAAGTTGTTTACTGGGCAAAAATACAATCGGTTTGTTTTCATTAAGATACGAAGTAAAAACAGTTTCTCTAATCTAATCTATCTAAAAAGAGTTTCTCAGAAATAAGAAATGTATAAAAACTGATTATGTCGTTGTAGTATTTATATACCTAGTCATGCAGCGAATCCGAATTTTTTCGAACATTGCACGAGCGAAGAGCCGAAATAGTTTTTTCAATTGACCGGCGTCGCGTAAGCGGTCTTATTCGTCTTATTAGTCGTATTAGTCTATAGACTAGCGAGGATAAATCGTTTTTTGTGTCCTGTGTGTGATCCGATATTATTAAAGTCTTTAATTTAACGCAAAATGGCGCATCGTGCACGATCGAGCTGATTTTCGAAAAGCTCCGCCTCCCACCACCCCTTACGCCTCACTTCCGCGCGATACCTACTAGCTTCTCCAGAGCCTCAAGAGGTACTCTTAACGTAGAGTAACGCGGGGCCTTCATATTACGAAAATATTATCAAAATTACAAAAATTTCATTCAATTATTTTAAAGCAAAATCTAAAATTTAAAAATCAATAGTTTAAAATTTAAAACTGAATAATATTTTTGTAATTTTGATAATATTTTCGTAATATGAAGGCCCCGCATTACACTACGTTAAGACTACGCTCTTGAGGCTCTGGAGGCTTGTAGGTATCGCGCGGAAGTGAGAACGTAAGGGGGTGGTGGGAGGCGGAGCTTTTCGAAAATCAGCTCGATCGTGCACGGTCGCGCCGACCCCTGATTTAACGAATAAAAATAAATTGCTTTATTCCTGAAAACTTTTAGTTGTGTGTTCGTGTGGTGAAATTTAATAAAAAGTTTATTTACTCGACAAAGACTGAAAAAGGTAATACACAAAAAATGTAAAATTTGGGTAGACTTTCAATTTTGGGCCCGGGAAATTTTGGCGGGTCTTTTTGGAGGGAAAAGGCCTTTTGATATGAAATTCTTAAATAAATATTAAAAAATATTTAATAATATTAAAAAAAATTAAAAAAAAAATTAAATAATAATTAAAATAAATAATAAAATAGTGCAATTTAATATTAAATTACTTAAAATCTTCCTTAATTTATACTAAAAAATGAATATCTTTCTCATTTTGAATGCATTTATATAATAATTAAAAGTTGTTTGTTTGCATACGAGATTCTCTGTTTAAATCGCTCACAACCCGCCGATGGAAAATCAAGCATTTGAACTTGTGTAGCCGAAAGCAACTCTTTAAATTAAGCTTATGATTCCTTTTTATAATAGCAATGTTATTGTTATTAAATGGAAGAAATTTACCTGACATTGAACTAGAAAACAGTTATATGTGGTTGAATTTTCCTCTCCGTTTTCATTTTCAAAATAAATCTTGACATATTTATGTTTAAAAATATGTTTTACTTAAAAAGCTTATAAATGATTTTCTTATCATGTCATCCTATGCGCATTAAAATATACTGTAACCTGCCCAAACTTAACCTTCGACTTCCTGACACCCCAATAGCTCACGTAGTGTGCTATTGAAAGTTTCTATCAGTCTAGCCAAGTTTGGTGGTTGTCTATCCGCCCTATATAAGATGTTTAAATGTATCTACAAGCTTAAAACTATTATTGACCATGCCTGTATCAGTTGCGTCTGGAGAACGTAGTTTTTCTAAATTGAAAATCATAAAAAATTACCTACGTACTTCCATGACGCAAGAACGTATGAGCAATCTTTCAATTATCGCGATTGAAAGTGAAATTGCTGAATCTTTAAATATTCACGAAGCAATTGACGATTTTGTCAGTAAAAAATCCCGTAGGATTAACTTTTAATATGTACTTTATTTAATAATTGCTTCGTGAAGATTCAGCAATTTCACTTTCAATCGCGATAATTGAAAGATTGAAAGATTTCCCTAATTAACCGGTAACCTAACCGAAATAATTTTATGAAACCGGTTAATTAACCAAAAACCTTTACTATTTTCAATATCAATAAATAATACGTAAGATTTGATTTTTTAAAATCAAATAATTTTAAATTGTCACTGAGCGACACCTAGGATTTTAAATTATCGTATTCCTATGTTCTTTATGTTTGATAATTTTGTCTGTGATTATAATACCAATACCATAATTACTTTTTTTCATGTTATTATTAAAGTAAGTAAATTAATTCTATTTTGTATACCTCCCAAGTTGCAAGTCAGCCCAGATCTGCCATTGGCCACTGAGCTTTGTTATCCTAATATGTTAGTATAGATTTAAGGGTTATTCCTTGTTCTTTATGTTTGATAATTTTGTCTGTGATTATAAAACCAATACCATAATTTTTTTCATGTTATTATTTTTGTTTAAATTTTAAATAAAAAAATGTTTATTTTGTGCATTTTTTTTCTTAAATTTCATCCAAACATATAAATCTCATAAAACCGGTTTTTAGCCGGTTTTTCTTTTCAGAAACCGGTTTTGGGAACAAAACCAATATTTTTTTTCGTTCTCGATTTCGGTTAACCAAAAACTGATTTTTTTCCCGGTTTGATGCCCTGTGTATAATAATAAACATTAAAAATTAAAGTAGTTTTTTTAATGTTATCCTGGGGGCGGCCATACAGACTGGCACGCAGGCGGCCATATACCCAGGCACGGCCCTGCTCACACAGCGAGGGCTTGCTATGCCCAATGTCTGCCGGGGGTAAATCATCAAGTTAATGACAGCCCACCACCGTCAGATGTGCCCGCGTTTCATTTCATTGATCAACCCTTATTAATATAGTTCGTTTCACATAAGAATTCGCATGAAAGTGGGTGGACCCACAAGCATTCTAAATATGTCTTCACTTGGACCAGGCCTTTTTATTATTTATTTCCCTTAGATGGCATTCTGTTACATACGCTCGTATTCTTGTAGAACTTTTTATTTTAAAAAGGAAACTGGTTAAGTGAAAATGACTAAAATTGGAGCCAGAAACACTTAAAATGCATAATATATAATTCCAAAAATTTCCCAGGAGAACTCCCAGGTCAGCCAGATCTTTGGCCTTTTTAAGTCATGGGTGAGGCCAGGTACCCTACCATGATGAATAAAATCCATTCATGATACGCGAGCGGTACTATCTTCCCGTCCCGCGCTGACTAGCACGCACACAGCGTGGGCTCGCTATGCCCAATCTGCACCACCGTCAGATGTTCCCGCTGGGCCATTTTAAATCAGAGGTTTAGCCAGGTACCTTGTCATGTCTATGCCATGACACGCGAGCCGGGTACAATACACGTACGTCCCCCACCCGCACTGATTAGCAAGCATAATGCCAGGCAACACCAATAAGGCTTGCAGGTTTGTCAGTTCCTGATTACGTGGACGCCGCGGTACCTCAACCGTGGAAGCCGATGAGCGAGACACAGAACCAATCATGGCCAACTTTTGCAACCATCACCCTATACGGGTGATTCTCATCGGCATTATAAGCTATTATATTGATAAGCATGTTTCCAGCAGCGCCCTCAACTGCTGGTTACAGTTTAATATTTACTGTTTGCTGTCTTATGAAATAATAATAATTGTCATCAAGGAGTGACAGCTTAATTATGCTTATCAATCTGCATGGCCACCATCAACCCATGCGCCGTGAGTTGTACTTAAGATAAATATTTAATACCGTACGGTATTTTTGGTTTGCTGTTGTACCATTGATCAGCCCGGCCGCACACACCGCACAACCAGGCCAAAGCCCGCAGGGCCGGCGTATTTGGTTCAAGCCTGACGCAGTGGGTTACTGCATCTGATCGACGACATCTCGGCATAATTAAGCATAACCAGAACAATTTCTGAATATACTAAAAGATAGAGTATCTCAATCTATATATGTCATAGACATAAAATAGCATATTTGGGCAGGATCAAACCGAAATATACTAAAGGATAGAAGAGATTCTATATATGACGAGATGTTGAGTCACTATTCCAATACATGCATTTTTGCATAATTGTTTATACAATGTGATATCATTATTTTTAGAGTGATATATTCATAAATTTGTATATGTTTATTAACCGTCAAAGTCGATGTAATTTGTTAGGATTTGTAACAGACGTGTTTATGACATTTCTAGTGTAATATCATAGCATAGTATCTCTTTTTGAATTTATCAAATAAATTCAAGAGATGTAGTCACCATAGTGAGTTTGATGCAGCAGCTGCTCCATCCTATTGACAGCTCGGCATAATATAGCACATCCAGGCTTACCAAATATACTAAAAAGATAGCCCGTGAGGAAGGATCATCCGTGGGACTATATATGTCAGATGACATAATATAGCATATCTAGCCCGTTTTCCAGGTGTACTAAAAAGATAGAATAATTCTATATATGCCGAGATGACAATAGTGCGTATCTTCGCCAAGGGTAACACTCTTAGTTCTCCGAAAGGTGCGGATATCCAGTTAGACCTCGAGGAGGTGGTGTTACTCCCAGAGGCTGCCCAGTGTAGAGATACAGCTTCGTTGCCTTTAGCTCGTTCTCTAGCAGCTAGCCTCGCTAACCTCCAAGAGGAGTACAAGGGGTGGGGGCAGGGGTTGACCACAGGTGTATGGTGCGGGGTGGGGGTCCAGAGGCGTCCCCCTTGGCTAGTAAAATGGCCGCCGAATGTGGGTCTTGCATCTAGTAATTAATATGACGAATTAATAAATATTGAAAGAACTTTCTTAAATAATTTAAAGAAAGAAATTGACAGATTAGATAAATTTCAAAATGGCGACTATAAACAATAGATGGAAGGTTCAAATTCTAATCGGCATATGGTAATGTGTACCCATATATGAAAATATTTAAATAAATCTATACTATAAATTGGAAACTTCAAATGTTAAAAATTCATATATTCAATCACCAGCCTAATGACAACTCAGTATAAATTAATTTTTTTATTTTGATTATTTATGTCCTTCGATTAAATTAATAATATTATACATAAGATAAAAAATATTTGCATACTATTGTCCTTATTTCCCTAACACAACTTATACATTTAAAATTAAATTAGGTTGGAGTTGGTGGTGTTTCACAAGGAGAAAAATTAAAATACAAAGATTTTTTTAGTTTACGTTTTTCATTGAGTGCCCTGACATCTGGTGGACTTATTGTATATTGCTTTATGTCATCTAAATAAAGGAAAAAGAAAGAATATATTTCCTATCGAATATACTAATATTCATTCAAGTACCTATATGATATAATTTTATTAAATTAAAAATCTATTCCATTTAATATTATAATAGGTTGTTTGAATTTAAAGAAAATCTATCCATAATGGCTGAAATTGGAAACTTTGGACACACATATCCAATTTATACAGGTTAGCTTCCATTTGTCATGGAATATAAATAAAATGTTTTGTTTATTTATTAAATAATTAATTGTCATCTATATTGAACATTGTTTATTTATTGTTATTGTTTTAAATTAAACAGTTAAATAGAAAAAGTTCATTCTTGCATCGATTGGATCAGAATACAAAATACAATGCAGATTATAAAAATCTTGAAACAGGTTACATTTAATAAATTTATTTTTATTTATATTTTATTCTGTTGTGTAATTATTCATTATTTTGGCTTTAAATAAAATAAACTGCAACGGATCGTTGCTAAACTTTATCCAATTTCATTTGAAATATTAATATGTTTTTTCCTTTATTATTAATCAGATATATCATTTGCAATTTGCAATTCAGGTTGACTTTAATTCAAAAATAATGATCGATTCTCATCTAATACTTGAGGAATAACCTTATTGCATTCCATTTTTGATGTTTTGACTATTAATTGCAACCACTATTGTATTCGTGGAAGAATCGACTTAAAATCAAAAAGACCAAATTCTTTTGTGGTAAACAACTCAAGCTTGAGTTGTCAATCATATTTTTGTAAAATCCATACATTTTAACTCTATCTACAAAAAGGAACATTATAATTGTGATAATATAATATATTATTTGAATATTCGAAATGGATTATCATCCTTTATGGGAATTTAATTAAAAAAATTCAGTCAATAAAAAAACTTATCTGGAATGCTTCTTTTGAGTTTATTTCGCCAATAAGTAGATACATTCCAAGTGCACTTTATTTTATTCCCTTTTGCTATTCTGCTCCCTCGTGGTTTACTTCACGTTTTCTGAAATGTACAATTTTGTGTTAATCTCATTTCTATTTTCCTATTCATATTTTTTGCTTCAAATTTTAAATTAAAACCATTCTATTGACATTTTAATAAGATATTTAGTTTCGGGGAAAATAATTAAATATCTGTTTCAAGTTTGTATCTTAATTAAGGTTACAAGCTTGAAGCAAATAGTAATACTGTAATTACATCCATTACATCTTGCTTCTAATTTTTGACATTTTCGTTTAAAAAATTTTGAATTTAAACACCCAAAATGAGGCGGAAGATCAAAAAATTAAGATTTTAGTCCTTTGAACCAAACTCAACCAACTTCAGTAAACTCTAGTTGCCATAAAGGTTTTAATAGGTTTAATGATGTTTTGATTGTTCTTTTTTGAATTTATTTGGTTGGTGGGTGTAAACTCCGGGTTAACTCTCTTGGTGCTTGAAATCTTTAATTGAATTGACTGATTTTACTATTAATTGACTACTATGAAATTAAAAAAATAAAAATGGATTACTGAAATTGTTTATATAAAAAGTTATAATAAAAAAGGAACAAAGGAAATTGGATTGTCAAGTAGGAGTTATTAATTTTCAATAATAATAGAGATCATGTTGGAATCATTTATTATTGATAATGTGAATTTATTTAATCGCCGCTTGATATCAGCAGATATAGATAGTTGTTAAAGAGAAAATACAAGCTGGTGGTTACGCTCTTCTGATAACCAGTCCCGTGGATAGCAGTCTCTCTCCGTGTCTTGTTGAAGGAGATAGACGTCCTCGATAAACGTCTTTATCGACGTGTGTTGTCCACGAAGCTGGTGTAGACCGAGTCGAGTAGAGCCGGATTCAAGCCACTAGGATGGTAAGGACGTGACTCCTCGCCGGGCGGCTATGGCAATCGTTATGAAGGTATATATTCATGAAACTCCTTCAATGAACGCCTCGTGAGATGTATCTGTAGTATATATATGTTGAGGTATAATCTACGATTCTTGTGAGAGATCTCCTGTTCTATGTAGCGAGAGGTATATCTAAGACTCGCCTGGTTGTTGTAATAATGTGTGCCTCGTGAGATATCTCTCTCCTCAGTTATGATCAAGGACTCCTCGAGCTGTCCCCCACCGTCAGTCTTTCTCCTCTTAACTTCTCCTGTTTCTTTCAAGCGGCGGTTTTCAAATTCTTCATATCACTATTGGTTTTTATAAAAGAAGAAAATATACATAAATGATTCCTAAGAGGCCCATCTCCCGCTCGTACTGCACTCCCCTCCCTGCGCGAATTCAAATCTCAATTCTATTAAAAAAATTATATTAAGTTATTTTTTTTTATACTATTTATTTTTAATGAAATTTATATTTAACTATAATCAAACAAATATTATTCTCATCCTTCTCCTTTCTAATCTGCCTCTCTTTGCAATTTCTTATTACAATATATCATTGGATATATTGTAAGGTATTCAGTGAAACGCGTTTTAACTAGTAAGAACCTGTTCTTACTAACAAACGGGTTTTTACTGGAATATATATTTATATACAAAGAAAATTTCATTCGAATCAAGTCTGTATGAGTTCATTTATATTCTAGTTAACTCGATTTTAGCTCGCTAATGTCCATGGGCGCTTAAACATTTATATCTAACTAAAAATTGCAATATATTATCTTTTTCAGGGCCACATTTCTTGTGCAGTGATTGTCTTACGATGTTTATTAGTGAAGAATTTCTCAACAAACATCAAAAGAAATGTATACATAGGAAATTACATTTAATTTTAAAAATAAAACTTCAATTGAGACGAAATACATCAGCTGATGGTAAGTTCATTTATTTGATTAACAACCTTGGGAGAATTCTTCAAATTCTAATTTAGATGAAAATTGGATTATTTATTTATTTCTTTTAATTTTCATTGATTAAGGTAGTTGTTTGGCGACAACACTAGCAAAGAGTTAATGCTAGGGAATATAGAATAGACAATAAGGATTCATAATTAATAAGCCCAAAACTTTTTGCTGTTTATGTACCACTACTACTTTTCTAACTATATTATTAAATGATTTCACAATTAAAAAACAATAATAATCCTGAGCGGGTGAAAACCTCTGACATTTATATTTAATTATCTATTTTAATCTTTGATTAAATTGACCTTGAAAGTTTCTTTTTTTGCCGAGAGTAGCAGAATTTTTATAAATTAAAAGGGACAACAAAAGAGTGTATTTTCTGCTGGAAAAATAATCTTTATAAATAAATTTAAAAAAATTATTTTTCCAGCAGAAGACACACTCTTTTATTGTCTCCTATAATTTAAATGGACCTTATTCATCTAAGGCCCTTCGCTCACGGGCCGTAATGCGCAAGAGATGAGTTATCCTAGAAATTTTTTTACTCCACTCGATTCATAATATTCTAACGACTTTCAAGCCCTCCAATTCATTCACATTTCTTATTTCAAAATTAAAAGATAAAGATCCTCTATTTAATCAAAATCGATTGCTTAAATTGCAAAGGGATATATATATTGGGCAGACAAAACAATATGTATGGTAAAGTCCACGAGCATAAATATTCGATTAACAAAAAGGTCAGATATAAATATAGATTGCTTTTAAAATATTTATAATTTTTTATTTTTTATTGTCTAATCTCATCTCCAAGACAATCTGTATCATTGTATATTTTTAAAATAAATATTTGTTTATAGTTGCTCTCATAATTTTTTAGAAGCAACTTAACTAGAAACATTTCATTACCATCGATAAAGGGAGAATTTCTCCTGAAATGTTTGGCTTTTTAATAAAAAACGTTTTCGATCGTTTTACAAACGAGTTTTTCATTTGAATTTTACAAAAAAAACAATCAATAAACTTTAACATAGTTACATATTTGTATTAAACGCTAAATAAATAAATTTTGCTTCTCTCTATTGCAATTCTTTTGTCGCAACAATCAGCCGACAATGAAAATTCCTTTCTAAGTACGGATGCACCCGTTTTCTCAGAGTCCTTCTTTTCATCCGTCGATACCAATGAAACATAACAAGAGAAGTTCCTCATTACTTGAATCGCTGCTTAAAACTGCTCATTCTAAAAACTTGAAGAAGAGAGGTTTGTACCTTCTCGCTTGTAGACTCCGAGATGACTGCACAATAAAAATCGCCCCTTGAGCGAAGGGCCTAACCATTTTATTAAAATACATATAAGCGATATGAAGGCCGGAGTTTTTGAAAAATCCCACTCTTCTTCAAAAATAAAATACTTAATTGTTGTATTAATTATAAAAAACCAAAACTACAATAAACTTTTGTCCTGTATATTAAATTTCAATCTCTTAAATTCATCTCATCAATACATTTATTTTTTTCCAGATAATCGAACTAAGAATGAAACTGAAGATTATTTCTGTGAAGAATGTTTATCTGGATTCCTATCATTGTCTGATTTCGAAAGCCATATACAGGAAGGCCATTCAGAAGAAGTACTCTTCACAAGTCATCTGAGCGATCGGAAATACGGTGCTGAAATTAAATCGGAACCCCTTAATGCCATGATTCCTCAGAGCGAGAAGGCTTCTAAAGTGACCTTAGATAAGCGATATAATGCGGCCGAACGATCTTTACAATGTCCTAACGATCAAGAAAAATTGAAATCAAAACAAACTAATAAATGTTTGCGACCTCATTCTATAAACAAGCATACAGGCCAAAAGCCTTTCGTCTGTGATCAATGCGAGAAGGGTTTTTCAGGAAAAGGATCTCTCAAAAGACATTTACTTATTCATACTGGCGAAAAGCCTTTCGTCTGTGATCAATGCGAGAAGGGTTTTTCAGTAAAAGGATCTCTCAAAAGACATTTACTTATTCATACTGGCGAAAAGCCTTTCGTCTGTGATCAATGCGAGAAGGGTTTTTCAGAAAAAGGATCTCTCAAAAGACATTTACTTATTCATACTGGCGAAAAGCCTTTCGTCTGTGATCAATGCGAGAAGGGTTTTTCAGAAAAAGGATCTCTCAAAAGACATTAACTTATTCATACTGGCGAAAAGCCTTTCGTCTGTGATCAATGCGAGAAGGGTTTTTCAGAAAAAGGATCTCTCAAAAGACATTAACTTATTCATACTGGCGAAAAGCCTTTCGTCTGTGATCAATGCGAGAAGGGTTTTTCAGAAAAAGGATCTCTCAAAAGACATTTACTTATTCATACTGGCGAAAAGCCTTTCGTCTGTGATCAATGCGAGAAGGGTTTTTCAGAAAAAGGATCTCTCAAAAGACATTAACTTATTCATACGGGCGAAAAGCCTTTCGTCTGTGATCACTGCGAGAAGGGTTTTTCAGTAAAAGGATACTCTCAAAAGGCATTTACGTATTCATACTGGCGAAAAGCCTTTCGTCTGTGATCAATGCGAGAAGGGTTTCTCACAAAAGGCTAATCTCAATATTCATTTACGTATTCATACTGGCGAAAAGCCTTTTGTCTGTGATCAATGCGAGAAGGGTTTCTCACAAAAGGGTGATCTCACCAAGCATTTACGTATTCATACTGGCGAAAAACCTTTTGTCTGTGATCAATGCGAGAAGGGTTTTTCAAATAAGGGTGATCTCAATATTCATTTACGTATTCATACAGGTGAAAAGCCTTTCGTCTGTTATCACTGCGAGAAGGGTTTCTCAAAAAAGAGTGATCTCAAAAGGCATTTACTTATTCATACAGGTGAAAAGCCTTTCGTCTGTTATCACTGCGAGAAGGGTTTTTCAGTTAAGGGTAATCTCAAAATTCATTCACGTATTCATACGGGCGAAAGGCCTTTCGTCTGTGATCAATGCGAGAAGGGTTTCTCACAAAAGGGTGATCTCAAAAAGCATTTACGTATTCATACTGGCGAAAAGCCTTTCGTCTGTGATCAATGCGAGAAGGGTTTCTCACAAAAGGGTGATCTCACCAAGCATTTACGTATTCATACTGGCGAAAAACCTTTTGTCTGTGATCAATGCGAGAAGGGTTTTTCACAATAAGGGTGATCTCAAAAGGCATTTACTTATTCATACAGGTGAAAAGCCTTTCGTCTGTTATCACTGCGAGAAGGGTTTCTCAAAAAAGAGTGATCTCAAAAGGCATTTACTTATTCATACAGGTGAAAAGCCTTTCGTCTGTGTATCACTGCGAGAAGGGTTTCTCACAAAAAGGATCTCTCAAAATCCATATGAAAATCCACTCCTAGAAAATGGACTCTATTGCTTCTATTTCAAATAACTAAATTAAATAAAACACAGAAATGGCCAACAGATAGATGAGGTTGCCCAGCTAATTACAAGGCAATTAAATTCGAAGCAGTTGAAACTGATCTCTGACGACCAACAGTCATTTAGATTCAACCTTTGTGTCTAGTGAAACTATTTGTACCTCATCCCTTGTGTATATTGTATGCTTCTTTTTCTTCAAAATTAAACAAGTCTACTCTCTGACATGTTTGAATATTTATTTTCCCCAAATTTCTCCCGTTTAGATCTTAACTTACTTTTTCAATTATATTCATTCTTTATAATAAAATATAACTCATTACTCGTTAAGTATATATGAAATAATTACTTGGCGAGCGCATTCGCCTGCAAATACTCTCAAAGTCTTAACGTTTTAGAAAGATTACATTACACATACTAACCCCTTATCCTAGTATGAGAAAATTTAACATCAAATCTTATTGAACGTTCAATGTTATTTAGATACACACTTGAATGTATAAAATTCATACGTGAGCCAAGTTTGAATTTCAGTTATCAATTTTAATACAAAATTTTTTTTGAAAATAATATTAATAGCAATAATAACGAAAATTTAATATGAAAGATTTCAATTTGCCGATTGTAATAGATTCAAATTTACTAGAAAATCATAAGTTGGTGTCATCTATTAAATCCGATGGAATGGAATATTTTTAATTATATGTCAGGGGTTGTTTTTCACCCCGTCGGGAATCGAACATATAATTAAGAATATTCCATTCCATCGGATTTAATAGATGACACCATCTTATGATTTTCTACTAAAATTTAAGATACATATTTATTTTTTAAAAAGCTTTTCCGAATATACTAAAGAAATATTATCAGTTCACAATATTCATGCAACTTTTAAACCAGCCAATTCACTGTCGTTTATTTTTTCTAAATTCAAATATACAGGTCCTCACTTATTTCCAAATGTATATTTTATTTTTATTTTTTGATTGAACATAACACAGATTTTTTTTTACTTTTATGATTTCATATAATGGCGTTTCGAACACTTACATGTCAGTCATCATCAGGATAACAATTTTATATTTAAAAACATACACAATTAATATATCCAATAGAGTTTTCAGATTTTTAATCCGTTTTTACCAGTTCAATCAATTGTTGTGATATCCCTTTTCGACATGTTACATAAGTCTACGCGGAAGCAGTAGGCTTATGTAATTGCTGAAATTGCAAAGTTTGACCTGATTATAATTATACTTAAGCGATGGATCTCTAATAATAGTGGCGGATGACTTATGATCGAGAACCCTGTCACACCGTGCCTCTGTACTTAGACTTAATAAACCTTGTATTAAATAATAGATCTTGTTATAATCATTTACTACCCCCTCACCCCTAGTATATTATAACAATTGGCGCCCGAACAGGGCAATTTTCAATAAACGGCTTCAATTTATATTTAATTTAATTTGTTTATTTTAATCTAGACAGCACCTCTGACTATTTAATTATTTATTTATCTTTATATACCTATAGTATAGAGTCTATTTCAGAGTTTGGCTGGGCAGGGGGCGAGGGGGGGGGGGGGGGGACTTGCATCCGGAAATCGAAATTGCGAAGCAGATAGGACAGCTCGAAAGTTGCTCCCTCATTCAATCTAAAAAAATCCTTCCGCCGATTTTCAGAAGGGTGCAACTTCTCTATTCCCCAGACTTTAAAAACCGACGCTGCACAGTAACCAAAGTATTTTTTTTTTTAAATCTACATAGGTATATGAGGAAGTAGGTTTTGAAAGAATATTTGTGGGTTTTTGAATGCCAGTATTTTTAATACTGTAACGGACTTTGGAAGAGAATAAATGAAATGCTGACATTGCGAGGTCTCTGACTTAATAAATAAACAAAAGACTTTTTAATTGATTGTTGTCGTCTGGTTGTTGTTATTTTTTGCTTGATAATAAAGTTTTATTACATTTCTCAAATCTGAAATTGGTTTAATTTATTTTACTCTTAAAAACTTTACAATCTTTTGATTACAAAAATAATTCGGCTAGTTTTCACCGAATACTACCAACAAGATGAATAACCCCCCCACCACCACTACCTCCCCACCACCCCACTAGACCTTCATCTTCGTTTTATCCTGAATGTTACTGGATAGTTTTGGTATTGTTTATTACTACATTCCTGATTCTTAGTTCTTCAAAAAGTGGAAATATAAAAATATTTTGTGTAAAGAGATGAGTGTCTATTTGAGAAAGAAACCTCAAATTTTTTCTCAAAATCAACTTGTGATATTTAATCAATTTATTAACGAAAATGAATGTGTTTAGGCGTGTTTAGGTATATTATATTTAGGAGGGTCTCACAAAAGGGTGATCTCACCAAGCATTTACGTATTCATACTGGCGAAAAGCCTTTCGTCTGTGATCAATGCGAGAAAGGTTTTTCAAATAAGGGTGATCTCAATATGCATTTACGTATTCATACAGGCGAAAAGCCTTTCGTCTGTGATCACTGCGATAAAGGTTTTTCACAAAAAGTTAATCTCAAAAGTCATATGAAAATCCACTCCTAGAAAATGGACTCTATTGCTTCTATTTCAAATAACTAAATTAAATAAAACACAGAAATGGCCAACAGATAGATGAGGTTGCCCAGATAATTCCAAGGCAATTAAATTCGAAGCAGTTGAAACTGATCTCTGACGACCAACAGTCATTTCGATTCAACCTTTGTGTCTAGTGAAACTATTTGTACTTCATCCCTTGTGTATATTGTATGCTTCTTTTTCTTGAAAATTAAACAAGCCTACCCTCTGACATGTTTGAATATTTATTTTCCCCAAATTTGTCCCGTTTAGATCTTAACTTACTTTTTCAATTATATTCATTCTTTATAATAAAATATAACTCATTACTCGTTAAGTATATATGAAATAATTACTTGGCGAGCGCATTCGCCTGCAAATACTCTCAAAGTCTCAACGTTTTAGAAATATTACATTACACATACTTCTTCTTCTTTCTTTATCCAACGCCCGTCCGTGGCTGGTCGGCCATTAGACGCCGTGCTGCCCAATAAAGCCTTGCCCGTCCCTCTAAGTCGTCGTCGACCACCTCCAGGGCACCGCATCTCTTGAGATGATCAGCCGTTCCCTCCTCCTCTGTACATAAGGGGCAGAGAGGAGAGTCAGCAAGACCAATGCGGTGCAGATGGCTCTGGAGGTAATCATGGCCGGTAGCCATTCTAAAGGTGGCAACCGCGACTTCCCTTGGCAGGTTGTTGGGGATGGGGTTGGATTTGACTATCGGTTCCCATCTTTTGCCAACAGCGGCTGCCTCCCAGTCAGCCCTAATCGCCCCTCTAATAGTTGCAGTGATGATACCGCAGATAGTTTGGTAAGCAACAGCTCGGTCCTCCTGTGGAAGGAGGCACCCAGCTTTAGCGAGCTGGTCAGCTCGATCGTTGCCATAAATGTCGCAGTGTCCTGGGATCCACTGAAGGCGGACATCTGCCCTTTCTTGGAGCCGAAGGAGACGCTTCTGGCACTGTGAGACAATTTCGTTTTCTTGTAGAGAGGGGGATGAGATGGCCTGTAGTGCAGCCGTCGAGTCCGACAACACCACAATATTCCCCAGCCGGGGAAGGGCTAGCAGCCTCTCCGCAGCCTCACCGATAGCGGCCACCTCACCGTCAAAATTAGTTCCAAGTCTCCCCACCGGGACAGAGCCCTGAAGGAAGGTTGTATAAAAGCCCGCCCCGCATTTATCACCAATGGCTGACCCATCGGTGTAGACATGGGTCCACTCCGTCTGCGGATAGTCGGAAGCAAGCATTTCCAGAGCTGCGGCCTTCAGTAGGTGAGGGGAAACATCTGCCTTGCGGTCCTCAATGCCTGGCAGAAGCAGGCAAACCGGCAGGTCAGGTCCATCTCGAGGGGGTTCAGGTCTTCGAACAACAGACGTTCTCCTGTGTTTATCTGGTATTTTTGCTGGAGTTCTAGCGCTCTAGTCAACGGCGTAGTTTGAGTTTTGAGTCGTCCATTGGCAGTGCGGTATCTCTCCCAGAATTTGTCACCGACTCTGTGAGATCTTTCGAAGAACCTCAATAAGGCCCCGTCCCGCCTAGCCTCAAGCGGCTCGGTCTGCGTCTGACTTTCAAGAGCCGTGATGGGAGTCGAGACAGCCGCACCGCAGACCAGGCGCAGGGCGTTGTTCTGCACCACAGTGAGTCTCTTTTTGTTAGTGTCGCTGGTGGTGGCGAAGGTCTCCACCTTTAGCAATGCACTTGGTCCAGGGAGCCACAAGCTTCCCGATGCCTTCCTGGTAGAAGGTTTTCGGTTGGTCATGAAGCCACTTTTGCACCGCATCCCGAATGTCCATGTCTGAGGCAAATCGACGACCACTCAAAGCTTTCTTGAGCGGTCCAAAGAGATAAAAGTTTGAGGGAGCGAGATCTGGGCTGTAGGAAGGGATGGTGTTCCAGGGTCTCAAGTTGACGGTCGCCCACCTCCCTCTTTTTGTGTTACGCTCGTTCAGCCACTTTAAAACATTTCGACCCATAAAAAAAACGCTTTTACGAGATAAAGCACTTTCCCCGTATTGTGTCAAACGTTGAAGGAGAACAGGCTTCTACAAAATCAGAAGATTATCTGCATGGATGGCCCTCATGGAACCAGCAGAAGAGGAATGGACTTGACTATAAAATGGCTCATAAAAGATGACAGAAATGCAGGATTTCCAGTGGCCTTTTTTTTATCCAATAGGTGTGACCAGGCGATTCAAGGAGTTTTTTAGGTGCTCTTAAAGACCATCTAAAAGAGGAAATTAAGCCAGATTATTTTATGACTGATGATGATAATAAATATTATAATGCTTGGGTAAAAACGATGGGAAATAACCCTAAGAAACTTTTATGCGCCTGGCATTTAATAAAAAATTGGAACATAAAAGGGAAAAATAAAATAAAAGACCCTATGATAAAAAAAAAACATGAAAAGCCGAATGAAAAAAATATTAATTGAAATTGACGAAAAAAAATTGAAGAATTACATCAAGCATATTTTAAAGAACTTCAAGAAGCTAATGAAGTTGATTTCAAAAATTATCTTTTTAAGTACATACATTTGTTTTATAAGATAATTGTTTCATATTCCTAGAATTTTTTCTTTTTTTTTTCTTTCAAAGATGAATCAAGAATACAGCAATGGGCACATTGGTACCGGAAAAACTCAGGCATCAACACCCATCGAGACCATTGAGAGCCTGAATAATCTTCTCAAGACAAATCAGCTTAAAAGAAAAGCTAACGTCACAGTCGAAAAGCTTCTGGACACAATAGAAGAATTGGTTAATGTAAAAATGTGGCATAGGATAATGGGTATGGTTCGCCCAAATGCCGATAATTACCATTCAAGAATAATAAATAAATAAAGCTCATAAAATAACTATAGAAGAAGCAGAGAAGAAAATTATACAGGTAATAGAAAGTACCGATGGACACTTTCAAGTAAGAAACAATAACAAAGGTACTATTTATTCAGTACCTATATTTAAACCAATTATGTGAGAGTGATTGCTAGAAAATTGTACTGTCAAGTTTGCAAAGTATGTAAGTTAAATACGTCAACAGTTCAAGCTTACATTTATTATGATGTCATGATAAATGCAAGAACAGCTTCTTTTAATCTCTATATAAGAGGCTGGCGCAGCCAAGCAATGCAGAATCGAATCGTTTGGGACGGAGTCGCTGCCAGAATCTTTTGGACTCATAGTTACTACAGGATCAAATCCCTACAGTATTACTTTAACAGTGAATCTCTGCCCGAAAAAGCTGTGAGTAGTGGTCTCAATTATTGGACCTTCAACAACGGTATAACCCGTACATTTAATATCTTATACTTCAGCTGATTCTCCTGGGTTTGTCTTACTATAATTTAGTTTGACCCAAAACGGTATAACCCGTATTAAATTCCATCGACCCAGTATAAACCTCATAAATTAAAACTTTATTATATTTCCAATAGTTCAAAGTGTCGTGTCTACAAATCAATAATTGCGTGTTTTCAAAACATTTTATAAAAAATCTTATATTATTTCCCAAAAGTGCATTAAACATTAAAATATTAAATTAACTCTTAAATATTATTATAACATTAAATCTCCTAAAAACATCCAGTTTCCCACATTAGATATAAAACATCTAAATTAAGAAATAATAAAGCTATCCAAGCATAAACACCCAATAGTTCTACCACCTAAAATATTTGTAACCTTAGTTTTTAAAACCTTAATAACCAAGGTCGCAAATATAACTTGTATACATCGAAATCAATGTGATTGTATACAATACTTGGTAAAAAGTACTCTAGTGCAAGCATGTGCATTTGGTAAGTATGCATGAAAGGGAGTAGGGTACTAATTTTTTTTTAAATGAAGCTGCCCAAAATTTAGCTCAGTATCAACATATATGGTAAATACTCAATTCCAAGAAGAAATTATTCACTTTATTGAACAGAAAGTATCAGATGAAATGGGTGACCCAAAAGGGATAAAAAGAAAGCAGAGGTCCTTAATTTGTTGAATAAAATCAGGGATGGAATGGATGATAAAATCAGACGTAATATAGATGATATATTGAAGGAGACAATAAAAGAGTGTGTCTTCTGCTGTGTATTCACTCCCAGAAAAGAGATCCACAATGTCCCAGATTATACTCTTCTTCCAAAAAAATCACTAAGTCTGAAAAATTGGAAGATATTCCAATTAGACCGGTAGTTAGTTATACAAATTCATCAATTACAAAACTTGCCAAACATTTAAACAAAATATTTAAAGAAAAAACTAAATTCATCCCCAAAAACTCAATTAAAAACTCACTTGAATTAATAAATAAAATCAAAGATGTTGAAATTCCCGATAATGGTAAATTAATCTCTCTGGACATCACAAGCCTTTTTACAAATATTCCACCAGAAGAAACTCAAGAATTAGTTAACAAAATCATATTTAAATCCCCTAATTTACAAGCTAGAGAAAAACAAAATTTAAGCGAATTGATGAACCTCTGTATAAATCACAATTTCTTTCAATTTAATAATAAAATATATAAACAAAAAAATGGATTAGCGATAGGTAGTCCATTATCACCCCTACTAGCGGAAATATTTTTAGACAATTTCGAAACAAAATTTCTTAACGTAGAATACAAATATTTCAAATACATTCACTATTACTACCGGTATGTAGATGATATTATTTTACTATGGACAGGTACAAAGCGCGTTATGGGTGAATTTATCAACAATATAAATTCTATCCACGACAAAATTAAATTTACCAGCGAAATCGAAAAAGATAAAACACTAAATTATTTAGATGTAGAAATCAAAATTTCAAATAAAAAACATACTTTTGGAATATTTAGAAAACCCACGACCACAGACATAGCTATAAATAATAATTCCTGTAGACCTATCACACACAAATTAGCAGGATTCCACTCAATGATTCATAGATTAACTAATATCCCTTTAGATAAAACAAATTTCAATAAAGAATTAGAAATAATTAAACAAATAGCAGCTAAAAACGGTTACGAGAAAACCCTTATTGACAAACTATTAAAAAAGAAAATTGAAAAGTCAACTCTGAACCTGATTTATTCCCAAATGTCCGAGCCAGAATTAAAACCAAAATTAATAATCCCATACTATGGAAAAATTTCGGAAACTTTAAAATTAAAATTCAAAACTTTAGGATATCAAACTATTTTCAAATCCTCTAGAACATTGGGATCTGATATTAGCAATAATAAGAAAGACAAAATTCAAAAAATGGACAAAAAAGGTGTCTATTCCATAACATGTGGAGAATGTGATTCGACCTATATAGGAAAAACAGAACGAAATTTAAACACGCGCATTTCGGAACACAAAAGGATTTTTAAAGGGGTTCAGGGCATAGTGCATTTGCAGACCATCTAATTTCCGAGAAACATTGTTTTCCAGATGAATCAAATATTAAATTAATTAGATCAGAATTAGATCCCTTAAAAATTAGTATTTTCGAATCGTTAGAAATTTTAAAATCATACAATAATTCACCAAAAAAATTCTTAAATCGTAAAATAGAAATTCCCGAAAGCTTTATTTTAAAAATAGCTGCTAAAATATAAACTTCACGAACGCCAACTACAGTCAAAATAATAAAACAAGTATAAGTGTCAATTCTTAACTTGCCCACTCTATGTAATTTATAACCTTAACACATGAAAAATGTAAAACTTTCATTCATAAATTAATTCCTGTGAATACATTGTAATAGACTGATGAAGAGGGCAAAGCCCTCGAAACTATAGTCTCGTTATAAATAAATAAAATTTATAATTCCAGCAGAAGACACACTCTTTTATTGTCTCCTTCAATATATAAAAATTCTGCTACTCTCGGCAAAAACTTTCAATTTAATAGATGATATAGTTGACCTTGATGAGGACAAAAAATATGAGCGATTCACGATAAAAATAAAAAATTCGCTGAGAGCAATAAATCAAGGAATAATCATTACAGGTGAAAAAGAAAGAAAATTTAAAATATAAATTACTAGGTAGGTTTCACAAAAGAAAAGACAAAATGCTTAAATAAGGAATTTTTCCTTTTCTTTTTTTGAAACCTACCTAGTAATTTATACAAAGGAATTATTATTTAACGGGTTATAGTGGTGTTTAACAAAGAGGAAATAAGTGTTCTGTTTAACCTCCTGATGAAGGGTTCATAGCCCGAAATATGTATAGAGATAAATAAAAAATCTCCAAAATAATTTAAAAGATTTTTTTAATTTTTTAATTTTATTTCCTCTTTGTGAAACACCACTATAACCCGTTAAATAATAATTCCTTTGTTTAATATGTTTCACTATAAACCAACACCGCTTTCCCTAAACTTTATTAGTAATTTATATTTTAAATTTTCTTTCTTTTTTACTTTTATATTACACATGTTCCAGACCTAGAACTTACATCATTCTCCATAACAGGAGCAACCAAGTGAAAAATGGAAACTCAAGAATATTATCCTAGTAAGTGACAAACATCTCTGTAATTTTTTTATATACCCAAATGTAGAGACCGTATTCCTATGCAATTGCATATTTTGTTTGCCGCCCCCGCCACATACGACCCAGAGGATCAATTATCTATCCAAATCATACATCTAGGATACTGTGGGTTAAAAATTATATTGCAAATTTTTGCATATTGGAGTAATATTGCATAAAATTGCATATTTAAAGAATATTGCATAGAATTGCATATTTTGGGCCAATTACAGATGTTTTAAAAGTAACTTTTCGGAGAAAGAATGAAAAAAAAGAAGAAATAAAAAACAGGGGACGACACTGATTTAAATTTGAAGAAAACAAAAATAGGCCTCAACGACTAGATTGTAGCTTTAAATGGATTACAAAGGATGTTAGTTAGGCCAACTGTGAATGTGCTGGAAAACTTTAAAAATGCGACAATGATACAAAAATCAATTTGTCAGTTTTGTGACTCCGTCCACCAGTTGGTCAACCAGATATAAACTTTTACTGTATGTACGTTTGAAAAGTTAGTTTGTTATTAATAAAGTTAAGTTTGTGTGATCTGAAGCAGGAGGTCTTATTCACAAAAAAAGAGGTGCTGAAATGTTAACAAATAAATAAGTTGGACCAGATTTGATAAAGCCAAATATTCAGGTTGTAATATGACAAGTTTTATTATTTTATTGAAAAATAATCAGATGTTATTCAGTCAACAAATATGTACAAAATAATATTTTATTAATTGCTTAAGAAATAAATTTAATCTTTTGATTTGTTTTGAATAAAAAATAATATTACAAATAATACTATGTTAACAATTAGTCAATTATAATTAATAATATGAGTAATAGGAATTCAATTAAAATATCAATTATTTTAATTAGTTTGCGTGGGCTTGTATTTGAGTTTATTAATTAACAATCACTAATTATTAGTTTGTTAAAATGTTATTAAAATGTTAAAATGGGGGGTCAGATAGGCTAGGCGGTAGCATGACAGCGAGCTAACCAGGCGACTCGGGTTCGAATCCGACTCGAGGCATCCAGCTAAAATCTGATCCCGGGGGTAGGGACAAATTAAAAAAATAAATATAACTAGTATCGTAATTAGGCTTATGGCTAGAAAGGCCGAAAAGCCAAAAAAAAAAAAAAAATGTTAAAATAAATATTAGATATTCTTAATAATAGATTTGGTACATAGTTTAGAAAACAAAAGATTTCTTATTTAAAAGAGAGTCAACTATGTAGTATTGAAATGAATATACAAGCTGTATATGATGTTATGTTAATGTGAACAAAAAAGCAAGTTCAATTTAATTTAAAGAGAATATTGTTAGGGCTCTCGTGAGGTGAGTGCTGTGTGGTGCTTTGTGCGCCCCCCATCAAGTCGATGGGGTCCTAACAATCTGTTGAGTGCAGGTTGTAGGTTGCGTGTTCATATAGGTGTGGTGCAGGGGAGGGGCTGCTGGTTGGCATTTGGCCCCTCCAGATTCGCGTGTCCGAATCCGTTCGCTTCCCAATCGAATCGAGTCGCTTTAATATAGCATGGGTGATAATATTTCACTCATGCTAAACGACACAACGATCCGACTGAGTCATCTAGCGGCCGTGTCTCAAGGCTCGAGGCACATGAGCAAGAACGGGCCGCTGTTGCACCACACCCTTTGTTTCTTGGGTGATTGCCGATTACCGACTAAGGCCCGGTTGTATGTCGCTATGTTTAGGCCTTGGTAATGGTAAATAGCTTGTTTACCGGCCGATTTCGCAAATGTGCGTTGTTCAAGCCAAAAATTCTCGGAAAACAACTCCTTTACCCTGTCTTTTGTTTACTCGGCTCTGTTGAGCGGTAAATGTCTTCTGAGGCCATGGTAAGCGATAGTTTATATATTCTGCTCGGCAGGTGGCTCTGATGCCTAGCGGCTAAATGATAAATTTCGAACTGAGACCAAGAATTCATTATATTTATATCTATATCGCTTGCAGTTTCATCTACGCTATAGTGTGTAATTTCTAATTTATTATCATAATAACGAAGTATTGAAGATTGTTTTACAAATAGAATGACTTCTTCCTATACCAGGTAAATATAAGATTTAAATTAAAATTTTTCAAGATTACAATTTCATAAAAAAACTATTTTTACTTTATTTCATACCAGGGATCAGGCAGGCTTCGTTTTTAATTCTCTATAATTTCTATAATCTTATTATTAATTTAATAAATAAATAAACGTGTAGCAAAATGATTTTCGCGCGGCAAGCGCGACTTCAACGGGTCCTCAGGTAAAGACTACGGAACCCATGGACTCCATTAAGGTCACAAATTGAAGTATTCAATGAGATTGAATTTTAGCACGTGGCCGTTTTGCCAAAAGTTACCTGGAATCTCGCCGAGAGGCCAAAAAGTGCCATTTTTTGGAAGTGCGTGCGGATGGATGTTATCGTTTTTTTCGTCCATGATTTTTTCCACACCTTTGCACCGATTGAAATGAAATTGAAAACCTACCATCATTTTAACAAAATGAAGCGCTGATTAGTTTTTGGTACATATCGGCCCATAAACATTAGTATTATACAACATTATTTATTTGAGTACTTTTTTAGTTTTTTCTAAATATTTTTAAAATGACTTAACCAATTTTGATGAAATTTAATATCCTAATTAAGTACCTTGGGGCCGACAAAAAAGGTTAAATAAAGTTTTTAGTAAAATTATATTTTTAAGTACTTTACTCTAAAGTAAGATTTTTGAATTCTTTAACATTTATTCATTTGATCTGTTTATGGTAATATAGGACTCATTTAACCTAACTAAAGTAAGAGTGGGTAGGCTTTTCTCTGTGAAATGCTAAAAATTTGGGAGGAAAGTTTATAAGTAACCATAGCAACTGCGTTCTTTTCTTATCCGTTACCTTTATAGAGGAATCGACTTAAAACCAAAAATAGCGATTGATTCTCATCTAGTACTTGAGGAATAACCATTCTATATTGGAATTTTGACGTTTCGGTTTTTATTGGTAACCATTGCTGAAGATATAGAGGAATCGAGTTAAAATCAAAAATATTGATTGGAAGTTGGAACAGCTCCAGGAATAAGCAGACGTCTTGGATATTTTTTATAGATTGTTTTTTATTCAAAATGGTCAGAACATATAATGAAATATTTATTATCTTCATGGATATCAGCAAATTGACACCAGCGTTTAGCTCTATAATTAAATTTTTCAAGAATTGACATATAAAAATCAAAGAAATAAATTATTAGTTAATTTTAAATAGGCTATTTTCCACTAGGGTTTAGGGCACTAGACCCTTACAAAGTATCTGTTTATTTGTTGAAGCTGAAGAAAATCTACTTTATTTCTTTTGTTCAAAAGCTTGAGAAATAATTTACTAATGAAACCCTTGTATTGGAGTCCATAGATGTAGAATTATTATTGGAGGCGTCCCCAGTGTTAAAAGTGGGCATTTCTTCTGGAATACTGTCTAATTGCGACGGAGTTGGGTCACCATTTTTGCTAGCAATATTATGCAAAACTGCTGTTGCAACGACAATTAATTCAATTTTTTCCCTTTTTAGTCTTATACCCAAAGACAAAATAGGGAAACGTCGTTTCCACACCCCGAAACATCTTTCGATGGTATTCCGAGTCCGAATATGGGATTCATTATATAAATGTTCTTCTGGGCTAATAGGATTGGAAAGAGGCGTCAACAAATATGACTTCAACGGATAACCGCTGTCTCCAACCAACAAAGAGCCGCGAAATTCTCCGTTTTCAAATTGACTCCTCACTCTGCTCATATTAAAAATAGTTGAATCATGAGCAGACCCAGGCCATCGGCAAACAATATTCGTGATTCGAAGAGAGGAATCACAAATACATTGAACATTCATAGAAAAATATCCTTTTCTATTCCTGAACAATTCAGCATCGTCACCACCAGGAGATTGGATTTTTATATGGGTACAATCCAAGGCCCCCACACATTTAGGGAATTTGGCTATGTTATAGAATCCCAGTTGAACTTCACGAAGCTGATTGCTATTTTGCGGAAGTTTTATATAGTTCCCAGCTAGTCTTGCGATTGCCAATGAAACTTGGGCAATAACTCGGCTAGCAGTGGATTTGTGCACTCCACTAAAATCTCCAATTACAACAAGCATTGAACCAGCCGCATAAAATCTCAGTGTTAAAAGAAACATTTCTTCTTTTGTGACAGAATAAGACCTACAACATATTCAATTATGCTCAAAATGGAATAATATAATATATACACTCAAAAGAAAAAAACTGCAACGGATCGTTGCTAAACTTTATCCAAATTCATTTGAAATATTAATATGTTTGTTCCTTTATTATTAATCAGATATCACTTGCAATTTGTAGTTGATATTGAAATTAATTCAAAAATACATTCTCATTTAAGAAGTCGAGGAATAATCATTCTACATTGATTTTTGACGTTTCGGTTTTTACTGGTAACCATTGCTGAAGACATAGAGGAATCGATTTAAAATCAAAAATAGCCATCGATTCTCATCTAATACTTGAGGAATAACAATTCTACATTAGGTTTTTGACGTTTCGATTATTATGGTAACCATTGCTGAAGACATGGAGGAAACGACTTAAAAATCAAAAATAACGATCGATTCTTATCTAATACTAGAGGAATAACCTTATTGAATTCCATTTTTGATGTTTTGACTATTAATGGAAACCTCTACTGAAAATGTAGAAGAATCGACTTAAAATCAAAAAGACTAAATTCTTTTATGGCAAACAACTCAAGCTTGAGAAAACATCAAAAATGGAATGCAATAAGGTTATTCCTCTAGTATTAGATAAGAATTGATCGTTATTTTTGATTTTAAGTCGATTCCTCCATGTCTTCAGCAATGGTTACCAATAATAATCGAAACGTCAAAAACCTAATGTAGAATTGTTATTTCTCAAGTATTAGATGAGAATCAATCGCTATTTTTGATTTTAAGTCGATTCCTCTATGTCTTCAGCAATGGTTACCAATAAAAACCGAAACGTCAAAAATCCAATATAGAATGATTATTCCTCAAGTACTAGATGAGAATCAATCGCTATTTTTGGTTTAAAGTTGATTTCTCTATGTCTTCAGGAATGGTTACTAATAAAAACCGAAACGTCAAAAATCCAATATAGAATGGATTATTTCTCAAGTATTAGATGAGAATCAATCGCTATTTTTGATTTTAAGTCGATTCCTCCATGTCTTCAGCAATGGTTACTAATAAAAACCGAAACGTCAAAAATCCAATATAGAATGATTATTCCTCAAGTACTAGATGAGAATCAATCGCTATTTTTGGTTTAAAGTCGATTTCTCTATGTCTTCAGCAATGGTTACTAATAAAAACCGAAACGTCAAAAATCCAATATAGAATGATTATTCCTCAAGAACTAGATGAGAATCAATCGCTATTTTTGGTTTAAAATCGATTTCTCTGTCTTCAGCAAAGGTAACGGATAAGAAAACAACGCAGTTGCTATGGTTACTCATAAAAATTCCTCCCAAATTTTTAGCATTTCACAGAGAGAAGCCTATCCATTCTTACTTAAGCAAGGCTAAATGAGCTATATTAAAACTTTCAAATGAATAAATTTTAAAGAATTTAAAAATTAAAAGTACCATCTTACTCTAGAGTAAAGTACTTTAAAAATATAATTTTACTAAAAACTTTATTTAACCTTTTTTGTGGTCCCCAAGGTACTTAATTAGGATATTAAATTTCATCAAAATTGGTTAAGTCATTTTCAAGATATTTAGAAAAAACTAAAAAAGTACTGAAATAAAGTACTAATGTTTGTGGGCCGATATGTACCAAAAACTAATCAGCGCTTCATTTTGTTAAACTAATGGTAGGTTTTCAATTTCATTTCAATCGGTGCAACGGTGTGGAAAAATCGTGGGCCAAAAAGCGATAACATACATCCATCCATCCATACATACATCCATCCGCACGCACTAAATGAATAAACTGCAACGGATCGTTGCTAAACTTTATCCAAATTCATTTGAAATATTAATATGTTTGTTCCTTTATTATTAATCAGATATCACTTGCAATTTGTAGTTCATATTGACATTAATTCAAAATAATTCTCATTTAATAGTTGAGGAATAACCATTCTACATTTGATTTTTGACATTTCGGTTATTATTGTAACCATTGCTGAAGACATGGAGGAATCGACTTAAAATCAAAAATAGCCATCGATTCTCATCTAATACTTGAGGAATAACAATTCTACATTAGGTTTTTGACGTTTCGATTATTATTGGTAACCATTGCTGAAGACATGGAGGAATCGACTTAAAATCAAAAATAACGATCGATTCTTATCTAATACTAGAGGAATAACCTTTATTGCATTCCATTTTTGATGTTTTGACTATTAATGGCAACCTCTACTGAAAACGTGGAAGAATAGACTTAAAATCAAAAAGACTAAATTCTTTTATGGCAAACAACTCAAGCTTGAGTTGTTTACCAAAAAAGAATTTAGTCTTTTTGATTTTTAAGTCTATTCTTCCACGTTTTCAGTAGAGGTTGCCATTAATAGTCAAAACATCAAAAATGGAATGCAATAAGGTTATTCCTCTAGTATTAGATGAGAATCGATCGTTATTTTTGATTTTAAGTCGATTCCTCCATGTCTTCAGCAATGGTTACCAATAATAATCGAAACGTCAAAACCTAATGTAGAATTGTTATTCCTCAAGTATTAGATGAGAATCGATGGCTATTTTTGATTTTAAGTCGATTCCTCCATGTCTTCAGCAATGGTTACCAATAAAAACCGAAACGTCAAAAATCCAATATAGAATGGTTATTCCTCAAGTACTAGATGAGAATCAATCGCTATTTTTGGTTTAAAGTCGATTCCTCTATGTCTTCAGCAATGGTTACCAATAAAAACCGAAACGTCAAAAATCCAATATAGAATGGTTATTCCTCAAGTATTTGATGAGAATCAATCGCTATTTTTGGTTTAAAGTCGATTCCTCTATGTCTTCAGCAATGGTCACCAATAAAAACCGAAACGTCAAAAATCCAATATAGAATGGTTATTCCTCAAGTATTTGATGAGAATCAATCGCTATTTTTGGTTTAAAGTCGATTCCTCTATGTCTTCAGCAATGGTCACCAATAAAAACCGAAACGTCAAAAATCCAATATAGAATGGTTATTCCTCAAGTATTTGATGAAAATCAATCGCTATTTTTGGTTTAAAGTCGATTCCTCTATGTCTTCAGAAATGGTCACCAATAAAAACCGAAACGTCAAAAATCCAATATAGAATGGTTATTCCTCAAGTACTAGATGAGAATCAATCGCTATTTTTGGTTTAAAGTCGATTCCTCTATGTCTTCAGCAATGGTCACCAATAAAAACCGAAACGTCAAAAATCCAATATAGAATGGTTATTCCTCAAGTATTTGATGAGAATCAATCGCTATTTTTGGTTTAAAGTCGATTCCTCTATGTCTTCAGAAATGGTCACCAATAAAAACCGAAACGTCAAAAATCCAATATAGAATGGTTATTCCTCAAGTACTAGATGAGAATCAATCGCTATTTTTGGTTTAAAGTCGATTCCTCTATGTCTTCAGCAATGGTCACCAATAAAAACCGAAACGTCAAAAATCCAATATAGAATGGTTATTCCTCAAGTATTTGATGAGAATCAATCGCTATTTTTGGTTTAAAGTCGATTCCTCTATGTCTTCTGCAAAGGTAAGGATAAGAAAACAACGCAGTTGCTATGGTTACTTATAAAATTTCCTCCCAAATTTTTAGCATTTCACAGAGAGAAGCCTATCCATTCTTATTTAAGCAAGGCTAAATGAGCTATATTAAAAGGTTCAAATGAATAAATTTTAAAGAATTTAAAAAATTAAAAAAGTACTCTCTTACTCTAGAGTAAAGTACTTTAAAATATAATTTTACTAAAAACTTTATTTATCCTTTTTTGTGGTCCCCAAGGTACTTAATTAGGATATTAAATTTCATCAAAATTGGTTAAGTCATTTTCAAGATATTTAGAAAAAACTAAAAAAGTACTGAAATAAAGTACTAATGTTTGTGGGCCGATATGTACCAAAAACTAATCAGCGCTTCATTTTGTTCAAAGAATGCTAGGTTTTCAATTTCATTTCAATCGGTGCAACGGTGTGGAAAAAATCGTGGGCCAAAAAAACGATAACATACATACATACATACATACATCCATCCATACATACATACATCCATCCGCACGCACTAAATGAAAAATCGCACTTTTTGGCCTCTCGACGAGACCCCATGTAATTTTTGGCAAAACCGTCACGTGCTAAAATTCAACCTAATTGAATACTACAATTTGTGACTTTAATTGAGTCCATGGGTTCCGTAGTCTTTACCTGAGGACCCTTTGAAGCCACGCTTGCCCCGAGAGCGATTGCAATACTTTACCCATGCTTTGCATTGGATAAAGTAAAAATCGCACTTTTTGGCCTCTCGACGAGACCCCTTGTAATTTTTGGCAAAACCGCCACGTGCTAAAATTCAACCTAATTGAATACTACAATTTGTGACTTTAATTGAGTCCATGGGTTCCGTAGTCTTTACCTGAGGACCCTTTGAAGCCACGCTTGCCCCGAGCGATTACAATACTTTACCCATGCTTTGCGTTGATACCGTAAAAACCGGACCACTTTATAATTTTTTTCTTTTTTTGATAAAATGAATTAAAATAAATATTCTCATAAGATAACCTAACCAAAATATATTTTGAAGAATAATAGACATAATTTAAAATGTTAACACTTCATTTCATGGAAACTTAATATGATATATAAAAAAAATGAATTTAATGAAAATCGACCATTTATTCTTTGTCTTCGAAACTGTTCATACGCCCATCGCATACAAGCGCTTAAAATAGTACGAGGGGTAAATAAGAGATATTAAAAGAGACATTTTTTTAATTTAACAGATAGCTAAAGCAATTTGATTTCAGTTAATAGATAGCTGTTAAAATTTCCTATTTTTTAAAATCGTATTTATTGAATCATCATAAAAAATTAAAATGCCATTTTAGCTATAGAAATATTTTTTTAATATTGTCTTTATTCATGATATCTAAAAATTATCAAGTATCCGTTTTTTTTGCTGTTGAGTATACCTATACATAATGGATTTATACCCGATAAAAAAAAGATTTTTGATTTTTAAATTATTAATTTACCTTTTAGTTTTGGGTCTTAGATAGAGTAAATCAATGACTTCTTTTGCAGTTTTTTTGGATATCCTAAACCTGTCAAAAAATTCATCTTCTGACCATTTAAAAAAATGATCCGTTCGAAGGCGAAAAACTCTTGGATTTCTCCTTATTGAAGTAATATGATGTACTAATTCCCAAACTAATTCATCTTCTATATCCTCTTGAGAATTGTCTCTAAGGTGGAAATTGTAATTTTCCATTATATAAATATTATGTTTAACTGAAAAATAATGAAAGTCACTCAATTTATAAAATAGCACGACTTCTTCAGGCAATTTTTAGGATTAGTTTTCTCGTTGATATATATACATATATATATATATATGGACGATAACAACCCAAATATATATTCACGTAATTGTATTTTCTCCAAGTTTAGATTAGATTGTCAATAATATTTTTTTAGATTGTCAATAATATTTTTTTTAAAATGCCGCTATATTTCAAAACCTTTGACGTTTTAGGGATTTTTCATGCCAACATAAGAAAAAAATTGTTACTTGGTAAAAAATTTACTGCGACCTGTAGAAAGCTTGTACAACGCATATGGACATTTACCAAACGATTTACCATCTACCTTGGTAAGTGGTAAAAAGCATTTACTTTGCGACATACAACCGGGCCTTAAAGTAGTTAATTGACACTTCTGGTGTCTAGGTATAGCTTACTTTATCATTTTATTCCTTTATTCCTCTCATAGCACTGCTTCAAATATATATAGTCTTTTTGTCTTCAATTTTAATTTTTTAGTGCCAAAAAAAATTTATTTGGCTATTTTTTACTGCATATTTTTGCATATTTCATCGTACTTCATATTACTTGCATATATCAGCATTTTTAACTGCATATTTTATGGCATATTTGGCAGGTTTTACTGCATAAAAATCCGTTCTCTACTCATATGTATAAATTTTTTTTAGGAAAAAAGTGAAAAAATGAAATGTCCCATTTTGAAAACCTACGAGATTAACAGATTCATGTTCATAATTAAAAGAGAATTTATCACTTCCAATGCACATGTATTTGAAATTGTAAAATGTGTATAATTATTTTTTGCCTTTTTTTTTGAAAAAACGACTTATTTTTGAGTTTCTTTCGCAGCCTCTTCTCAACAAGGTCATTTTCCGAAATTGTGGTAGAGTCTTGATATGTAAAAAAAAACTTTCAACAAATTAATATAATACAATTTTAGTATTAATAAATTTATTTTATTTAATATCTTATTTTAACCCATATTTGCACAAGGAAATTTTTTTCCGCCAAATCAATTATTATTTTAATATTTCATTAATTACCTTAAATATAAAATCTAGAATATAAAAATATATTTTTTGGACTTGTACATTTCATAAAAAACAGTGTTCCAAAAGAGCACTCTGGGATCAAACGGGTAAGGGGTATTTTTTAAAAGAACTTTTTTTTTATCCTATTCCAATTCTATTTATCTACTCTTATTAAACGAGCAAAAATTGTTTATACCTATATTAATATATTTATTTGTTTGTTATATCTTAGTTCTATTTTGAAAACGGCTCTACCGATTTTGATGAAACCAACTCTATTAACAAGTTTTAAGGATGAGAAAGCGATCTGGCTAGGTCTGGACCTCGACAAATTTCATCTTAATTGATCTTTTCTTAATTAAAGTAATTATTGATAGATGAAAATCTCAATAAAAAAGTTTGTTTACATTTTTTTCAATTATCTTTTATTTATTAATTGGTTTTGTTAATTTTAAAACCCACTAATAGGTTATAGCAAATATTAATATATTATATTAAACGAGAGTGTCTAAATCATAACATTACAGGTGTGTTTACAAATAAAGTGATTGAAGTGGCTTTTTTATATAACTTGGAAACAAATCTTATTTAATTTTATGTTTTTATTTCAGATCCTATACGATTATTTTTTTTATTATTTACTTTTTTATAATGTTTATCAATATGAACGAATGTGGGCAAATTGGCGTACGAGTAAACAAATATACACATAATATGTAGACCATTAGAAAGCTAGAAATGCAAAAACTGGGTGCGGTGGATATGGGAGGTGGGGTGCAGTTGTAGGGGATCCGGTGAAGGTGAAGGTGGTGTGGGGCGAGGTGCGTGGTTTCGGTGGGGGGGGGGTCCAGGCGGTGTGTACTATATATATGTGGGAAATTAATTGTTTAATTAAGTATTTAATTTAAAAGTGAATTATATTGAATTCTGTTTAAGATCATATGTTTGACAGATGTCCGCCTGGGCCTTGTACCCTTGTGAAGGCGGCATTCTTTCTTCTTGGTCGGGTATTGTCCCGAAGGTCTTTATGTTCAGGCTAAAAGCATGTAATAAATATTATTATGACAACTTGTGTCCAAGGGCTGTCAGCAGCCGACACCCTCACCCCACTTATATGCATGTGTGTGTGTAAGTGTATGTGTGCACTGCCAAGGGTTGGTTGCAACTGCAAGGCAGTTGGTTGAGAAACGAGTGATGGTTAAGACATGCTTGTCGATTTGATATAGTTGAAAGCCAGTGGTGCTTAAGATGACACGATGTATTAATTAACGATGTGTATTATGATGTTTGACGACGACCCCTAGACACGAATATGTATAAACACCTTTTTGTAAATAAATATATATATAAAGAATGAATTAGTGTGTTATTTTCAACCCTATGAGCGAAGGGGTGAAACCCCCCCTCCTACATATATAAATGTATTTTTTTAATTTGGTTACCATGCATCGCTCGGTGGCTCCAGGTACTTATTATTATTATATCTAACCAGAATTGTCCCTGGAATTCTTATCCATAATTTGATAATAAGTTCCCTTAGAAGATTTTTTCATTTCTTGCAATCCTCTAAGAGGAGCATTTTCAATTATTCTTTGTTTTTTATTGTGTCAGTTACCATCATGGTCAAGACTCTTCAATTCATCTAATAATTTTAATATAAAATCTATAGTTTCTATTATCTGGAAGAGATTTGATTAATTCTAAAACAACAGACCCCTTGACTCCAATCTCTGGCTAAGTATTTCCTCTTGAAACGCCCCTTGATATGGTTCAGCCTGCACTAGATAGCCTAATCGAGTACACATTGACCAGACTTTGAAACCAAAATGTAGGATTTGCGATTTATATGTTGTTTCGCAGAGTGTCGCCCATAAAATGGTACCGTAGTTCAGGGGAGTAGCAAAAGAGGCAACGACCCTCAGCTCACCATATTTATATATAACCAAAATCATGAGTGGAAAAAAAAACAAGAAGCTTCGCAGCTAGTGGGTTAAATAACTTGGAGAATATACGTTTTAAGTATCCGTACTGTTTTTTTTTTTTAAATTAAAACCTTAAAACTATTTAAATTAACTGATACATTATATTAAGACTGTAATTTGATGATGAGGGATACTTATACGCGTTTGAGTTTTATTACTAGCCATCAAATAAAATATAATCATCATTTCAAGAATTATTTCATTAATAATAATTAAAGATTATTTAAACATTTATAGATATCTAGCATTTGAAAAATGAATTAATTCATCAAAAAGTTCTCAGCTTTTTGATATTAAATCAGCATATGTTAATGTAATGGTAGAAATACATATTGAAATAAACTGCAACGGATCGTTGCTAAACTTTATCCAAATTCATTTGAAATATTAATATGTTTGTTCCTTTATTATTAATCAGATATCACTTGCAATTTGTAGTTCATATTGACATTAATTCAAAAATAATTCTCATTTAAGAGTCGAGGAATAACCATTCCACATTGGATTTTTGACGTTTCGGTTATTATTGTAACCATTGCTGGAGACATAGAGGAATCGACTTAAAATCAAAAATAGCCATCGATTCTCATCTAATACTTGAGGAATAACAATTCTACATTAAGTTTTTGACGTTTCGATTATTATTGGTAACCATTGCTGAGGACATGGAGGAATCGACTTAAAATCTAAAATAACGATCGATTCTTATCTAATACTAGAGGAATAACCTTATTGCATTCCATTTTTGATGTTTTGACTATTAATGGAAACCTCTACTGGAAATGTAGAAGAATCGACTTAAAATCAAAAAGACTAAATTCTTTTTTGGTAAACAACTCAAGCTTGATTTTAAGTCGATTCCTCCATGTCTTCAGCAATGGTTACCAATAATAATCGAAACGTCAAAAACTTAATGTAGAATTGTTATTCCTCAAGTATTAGATGAGAATCGATGGCTATTTTTGATTTTAAGTCGATTCCTCTATGTCTTCAGCAATGGTTACCAATAATAATCGAAACGTCAAAAACTTAATGTAGAATTGTTATTCCTCAAGTACTAGATGAGAATCAATCGCTATTTTTGGTTTAAAGTCGATTTCTCTATGTCTTCAGCAATGGTTACTAATAAAAACCGAAACGTCAAAAATCCAATATAGAATGATTATTCCTCAAGTACTAGATGAGAATCAATCGCTATTTTTGGTTTAAAGTCGATTTCTCTGTCTTCAGCAAAGGTAACGGATAAGAAAACAACGCAGTTGCTATGGTTACTCATAAAAATTCCTCCCAAATATTTAGCATTTCACAGAGAGAAGCCTATCCATTCTTACTTAAGCAAGGCTAAATGAGCTATATTAAAACTTTCAAATGAATAAATTTTAAAGAATTTAAAAAATTAAAAAAAGTACCATCTTACTCTAGAGTAAAGTACTTTAATATATAATTTTACTAAAACCTTTATTTAACCTTTTTTGTGGTCCCCAAGGTACTTAATTAGGATATTAAATTTCATCAAAATTGGTTAAGTCATTTTCAAGATATTTAGAAAAAACTAAAAAAGTACTGAAATAAAGTACTAATGTTTGTGGGCCGATATGTACCAAAAACTAATCAGCGCTTCATTTTGTTGAACTAATGGTAGGTTTTCAATTTCATTTCAATCGGTGCAACGGTGTGGAAAAAATCGTGGGCCAAAAAAGCGATAACAGACATCCATACATCCATCCATCCGCACGCACTAAATGACAAAATCGCACTTTTTGGCCTCTCGACGAGACCCCATGTAATTTTTGGCAAAACCGTCACGTGCTAAAATTCAACCTAATAGGTACTGAATTCCAAGTTGTTTTTATTTATGCTCTAAACTCAAAAACTCACTAGAGGCGCCCTCTTCTCTTCTGGAGAAATTCAAAAACAGTAGAGGCGCTGTTATCAGTGACTAGATAACCATATATTGACGACAATGAATTTAACGCCATTTTATTCCTAACTTTCTTAGGGCTGCCTAGGCAAATAAACTTTAATCACACATTTCAATTAATTACGGGAAATTTTTTTTAGCATTTGTACAATATTATTCCGCGCCTTTTTTTTATTATTTTAAATAGTCTGTCTTTTTTGCGCCAAATTCAATTTTTAAGTTATTATTATTTTATTTGTTAAATCTAATTTTTTGAAGTCGGTTTTATTTTTTTTTTTATGAAAATTATTTTTCTTTTTCTCTTTTTAGTGATGTTATTAATAGTGACTTAATATAATAACTTGCATGCATCTCGTAAGACAAAGAGAAGGGCGAATGAATCAGAAAATGATATAAAAATTCATTTCATAAATATAGAAATTCTCTCGAAAACGTTTGCTGATTTTAAATGAATGTTTAAATATTTTTTTTTATTAAAGTTTTATTTATTATAATTTCGATTATTTGGGCATAAGAATTGGAGATTTACGATATTTCGTCATTGATCATATAATTAGAACTTGACCAAATTAATATGGGACCACCACTAAGCTACCCTCTTTCCAATAAAAAAAGAATCATTAAAATCGGTTAATAAACAAAGAAAATCAAAAACGACTAAATTCTTTTATGACAAACAACTCAAACTTGAGTTGTTTACCAAAAAAGAATTTAGTCTTTTGATTTTAAGCCGATTCCTTCATGTCTTCATCAATGGTTACGAATAATAATCGAAGCGTCAAAAATCTAAAGTAAAATTGTTATTCCTCGAGTATTATATGAGAATCGATGGCTATTTTTGATTTTAAGTCAATTTTTTTTTTTTTTTTTTTTTAATGATATTGATCTGAGTAGGAGATACACCAGAAGGTGGATCCCCTAAAGGCCAGTATGGGCTGGCCCCTCCATCTTGAAAAGAACAGAGCAGAAGGAAAAGAAGCCAATCTCAGGATGGATGGATGTATGTATGGATGGATGGATGTATGTATGTTATCGCTTTTTTGGCCCACGATTTTTTCCACACCGTTGCACCGATTGAAATGAAATTGAAAACCTACCATTAGTTTAACAAAATGAAGCGCTGATTAGTTTTTGGTACATATCGGCCCACAAACATTAGTACTTTATTTCAGTACTTTTTTAGTTTTTTTCTAAATATCTTGAAAATGACTTAACCAATTTTGATGAAATTTAATATCCTAATTAAGTACCTTGGGGACCACAAAAAAGGTTAAATAAAGTATTTAGTAAAATTATATTTTAAAGTACTTTACTCTAGAGTAAGATGGTACTTTTTTAATTTTTTAAATTCTTTAAAATTTATTCATTTGAAAGTTTTAATATAGCTAATTTAGCCTTGCTTAAGTAAGAATGGATAGGCTTCTCTCTGTGAAATGCTAAAAATTTGGGAGGAATTTTTTATGAGTAACCATAGCAACTGCGTTGTTTTCTTATCCGTTACCTTTGCTGAAGACAGAGAAATCGATTTTAACACGTTGACTGCCACAGTAATTTTCAGATTTCTGGCCAAAAATGAAATTTTGATTTTATTACATTATATTATTAAAAAGTCTAAATCTAGAGCATAGTTATAAAATAAAAGAGTAAAAACGTATTTTCCTAAAAAAAACAATGTTGTACGAATTATCTCGTAGTTGGCGTCGGAAACAGTAATCTCTTCTCGGAAGCCAATTACGAGTTTATTCGTAGGCACACCTGCACTGACTTGTCGCTTCGATAATGCTGAATCATAATTTTCAAATAAATTGTCTTTTCATGCAAGCCAACATTGATTTTTTGTTCTTCCCCTGAAGCCATCTATCGATATTAGCACTGATATATTACGGGTTTAATCGTAGCAACACAAGAATGGCAAGTTAATACAGTACGAGATAACTCGTAGTTGGCGTCCTTGAAAAGATCGCTACCTAAGAGTTATCTCGTAGTCGGCAGTCAACGTGTTAAACCAAAAATAGCGATTGATTCTCATCTAGTTCTTGAGGAATAATCATTCTATATTGGATTTTTGACGTTTCGGTTTTTATTAGTAACCATTGCTGAAGACATAGAGAAATCGACTTTAAACCAAAAATAGCGATTGATTCTCATCTAGTACTTGAGGAATAATCATTCTATATTGGATTTTTGACGTTTCGGTTTTTATTAGTAACCATTGCTGAAGACATAGAGAAATCGACTTTAAACCAAAAATAGCGATTGATTCTCATCTAGTACTTGAGGAATAATCATTCTATATTGGATTTTTGACGTTTCGGTTTTTATTAGTAACCATTGCTGAAGACATGGAGGAATCGACTTAAAATAAAAATAGCGATTGATTCTCATCTAATACTTGAGAAATATCCATTCTATATTGGATTTTTGACGTTTCGGTTTTTATTAGTAACCATTCCTGAAGACATAGAGAAATCGACTTTAAACCAAAAATAGCGATTGATTCTCATCTAGTACTTGAGGAATAATCATTCTATATTGGATTTTTGACGTTTCGGTTTTTATTAGTAACCATTGCTGAAGACATAGAGAAATCGACTTTAAACCAAAAATAGCGATTGATTCTCATCTAATACTTGAGAAATATCCATTCTATATTGGATTTTTGACGTTTCGGTTTTTATTAGTAACCATTCCTGAAGACATAGAGAAATCAACTTTAAACCAAAAATAGCGATTGATTCTCATCTAGTACTTGAGGAATAATCATTCTATATTGAATTTTTGACGTTTCGGTTTTTATTGGTAACCATTGCTGAAGACATAGAGGAATCGACTTAAAATCAAAAATAGCGATTGATTCTCATCTAATACTTGAGGAATAACAATTCTACATTAGGTTTTTGACGTTTCGATTATTATTGGTAACCATTGCTGAAGACATGGAGGAATCGACTTAAAATCAAAAATAACGATCGATTCTTATCTAATACTAGAGGAATAACCTTATTGCATTCCATTTTTGATGTTTTGACTATTAATGGAAACCTCTACTGAAAATGTAGAAGAATCGACTTAAAAATCAAAAAGACTAAATTCTTTTGGTAAACAACTCAAGCTTGAGTTGTTTGTCATAAAAGAATTTAGTCTTTTTGATTTTCTTTGTTTATTAACCGATTTTAATAATTCTTTTTTTATTTGAAAGAGGGTAGCTTAGTGGTGGTCCCATATTAATTTGGTCAAGTTCTAATTAAGCGATAACAGACATCCATACATCCATCCATCCATCCGCACGCACTAAATGAAAAAATCGCACTTTTTGGCCTCTCGACGAGACCCCATGTAATTTTTGGCAAAACCGTCACGTGCTAAAATTCAACCTAATTGAATACTACAATTTGTGACTTTAATTGAGTCCATGGGTTCCGTAGTCTTTACCTGAGGACCTTTTGAAGCCACGCTTGCCCCGAGAGCGATTACAATACTTTACCCATGCTTTGCATTGGATAAAGTAAAAAACATACTAGTTGTTAAATCCTCTTAATAGCAAAATATTTAAACTTATAGTTTAATAATAAATAGTACCTGGAGCACCGAGCGATGCTCGGTAATTTGTATGTTTGTTATATAATCAATCACTTGTTTTATTTTTATTCAACTACCTATTAATAATTAGTTTCATTAAACAACCTATCAAAATATTTTTTATTTTTTTTCAAAAGTGAAATTAAATATTAAGTAAACACATTTTTCCTCAACCGTGTTACTAATAATTGTAATTATAATAATGTTTAGATTGAAAATTTTTCTATCAATTTAACCAAAATCAACATTTATTAAACAGTATAATTTTACAATAAGTATAATATAGAAATTCTTTAAATAAATAAATAAAAATAAAATATCTAAACCTAAGACCTCTTTCCACACTATGTTCCTACAATGGCGTGGATTTTCTGGTGGTAAAAGGACTTTCAATGAGCTTGGCCTTTTGACTCCTAGAAAAGGCCACGTTCAGCATGCCATGCATAAAAACTGGCCTATTTAGTTCTATGCCCACAAACTCGAAAGTTTGTCCCTGTGCTTTGTGGACTGTTATCGCAAATGCAGGTCTTACGGGGAATTGGTGTCTCTGCATAGTGCAACCGAGGTGGCCTTTTATTGAGTCAAGAGTGATTCTTGGAATGTGCACTTCGTTACCCGATTGTTCCCCAGTGATAATTTTTCCTTTAATTAGATTATTGCAAAGGCTTGTTACAATGATTCTTGTTCCATTGCACATACCTTCAGATACATCTAAATTGCGTAAAAGCATTATAATAGAATTTTTTTTCAATTTTAATTCATGTGGTGGTAAGTCAGAAATATTAACCGAATTAAGGAATTCTGTTGTAAATTCAAGGGAACCTTCAGATTGATCTTTTACTGAGTCGAAGCTATGATATATTTTGTATTCCCCGGGAAGTTCAGCGATGATATATATCATAGTTTATCCTATCGACATCCTTGTTGAGTGGCGCGAGTATTGCTCTATCTTTCATTCCTTCATAATTTTCATTATCCAAACAATTTCCGAATACTTCATTAATAAGATTGTTATTTGATATTATATCTTCTGGCAATTCAATTTCTTCCAATGAATTCATCGGCAATTTTCCATTGCCTAATTGAAGAATATATTTAGCAAACTGCTGCTGCTCCGAATCAACTCGTATGTTTTCGTCTAGTGTAAACATCTTGAAACGCGGCCATAGAGAACTTCTTTTAATGGACAGATCTAGTAATTCATTTCTATTTGCTCGTGGCTGTACAGGAAGACATTGTCTAAAATCCCCTCCCAGTACCATAACTTTGCCTCCAAAAGGGGAATCCGGATTTCCAATACTACGTAAGAGTTGATCAATATTATTTAATCCATATTTTGGAAGCATCGGGGCTTCGTCCAAAAGGAAAATATCTATTTTTGCTAAATCCCTGGCTTTAGGTGATCCTGGTTTGATACTCGAAACTGACTCTGGTGTTAGTGGTACTTTGAGTCCAAAGGTTTTATGAGCAGTACGACCATTAGGCAACAGTATAGAAGCAATGCCGGTAAATGCCATACATTTCACGTTTCGACATCTCCCAATAAGCATGTAATAGAGAGTTTTATATATGAACGTCTTCCCAGTGCCACCTGGACCATCAATAAAAAAACATTTTCTTTCAACACTTGGATCGTTTACTGCATGAAGTATATTATTTACAATTTCTATTTGTTTCCCTCTCAGAAGGCGATACATTTGTTCTCCCACTGCCGCTGATTCGCTGGTATTCAGATTACCTTGATTAATTTCATTCTCGTAATCATCAATGTCATCGAAACCAAAAGTTTGTACCCAGAATTGGAAATTTCTACCTTCTGTGGCTTCAGTGTTTAATTTATGGGCAATTATTCGATATGCACGCTTAATTGCATTTTCTTTAGAGAGTTCATTTAGCCGAGCCGTATGTATAAAATCTTCTGCCAAATTTTCTTTAAATATTTCCCAGAGCCGCTTAGGGTTTTCAGGTGATCCTAAAATTAAAATTTGAGTAAAAAGACTTCTCATCGTTGTAGGCATTTTAGATAAAGCAGATTCTCGTAATCCTTCTACCCATTGCTGATCGTTGTAGGTTAAGCCACGAGCTAAGCAAGCTTGTTTATATGTATCGTATCGGATGTCATTTACAGTTCGAAGATCTTCGAAATTAGTTGCGTCTTTTATGTGATAAAGCAACAATCGCAAGTGATATAGTTCCGGCTGAGCAATGTAATTCACATTGTGAATTCTACCTATGACTCGCAACTGGCGAATTCTCGGAACCCATTCACTCGATCTTCCAATCCATCTAAAATGTTCGGGCATCTGCCAGTAATAATAATATGTAACAGTTTCTAAATTTCCATTCAGTTCATTGATCTCTTCTTGTTGTTTTATTTTTTTATTGTGTTTGAAGTAAGCATCTAATGTCGAACCTTTTTGCCCAATATCGGCTAAATCTTCCTGGGCTTGGTTTAAGTTTGCGATTCGATATTGACCTGCTAAGTGTATGTTTAAGCGTTGAACACTATGACTTTTCTTTTGAATTTCAAAAGAAAACAATTTTTAATCAATTAAATATTTTTTTTTTTTTTTTTTATAAATTTTATTAAACCAATTATTTTACATTAATTAATGTATACATTGTATTTTTGCTTCGATTTCGGAGATTGCTTCTCCACCATCGAGTGTCCTTATTCATATTTAGTCCTTGTTTTTAATAAGAGGAAAAATCTAATTAGATAAAAAAACCTCTTTTCCGATAATTATTTCAATTCCATTATTCCCCTATCAAGTCGATTGGATCATTCCTCCATTTCATTCCCCTCAATCCATCAATTAAATTTTTTTTTTTTTTAAATTTTATTAAACCAATTATTTAATGTATACATTGTATTTTTGCTTCGATTCCGGAGATCACTTCTCCACCATCGAGTGTCCTTATTCATCTTTAGTCCTTGTTTTTAATAAGAGGAAAAATCTAATTAGATAAAAAAATCCACTTTTCCGATAATTATTTCAATTCCATTATTCCCCAATCAAATCGATTGGTTTCATCTCCCCCAATCTCCATCAATTAAATTAAATTTAAATTTTATTAAACCAATTATTTTACATTAATTAATGTATACCTTGTATTTTAGCTTCGATTTCGGAGATTGCTTCTCCACCATCGAGTGTCCTTATTCATATTTAGTCCTTGTTTTTAATAAGAGGAAAAATCTAATTAGATAAAAAAACCTCTTTTCCTATAATTATTTCAATTCCATTATTCCCCTATCAAGTCGATTGGATCATTCCTCCATTTCATTCCCCTCAATCCATCAATTAAATTTTTTTTTTTTTTTAATTTTATTAAACCAATTATTTAATGTATACATTGTATTTTTGCTTCGATTCCGGAGATCACTTCTCCACCATCGAGTGTCCTTATTCATCTTTAGTCCTTGTTTTTAATAAGAGGAAAAATCTAATTAGATAAAAAAATCCTCTTTTCCGATAATTATTTCAATTCCATTATTCCCCAATCAAATCGATTGGTTTCATCTCCCCCAATCTCCATCAATTAAATTAAATTTAAATTTTATTAAACCAATTATTTTACATTAATTAATGTATACATTGTATTTTAGCTTCGATTTCGGAGATTGCTTCTCCACCATCGAGTGTCCTTATTCATATTTAGTCCTTGTTTTTAATAAGAGGAAAAATCTAATTAGATAAAAAAACCTCTTTTCCTATAATTATTTCAATTCCATTATTCCCCTATCAAGTCGATTGGATCATTCCTCCATTTCATTCCCCTCAATCCATCAATTAAATTTTTTTTTTTTTTAATTTTATTAAACCAATTATTTAATGTATACATTGTATTTTTGCTTCGATTCCGGAGATCACTTCTCCACCATCGAGTGTCCTTATTCATCTTTAGTCCTTGTTTTTAATAAGAGGAAAAATCTAATTAGATAAAAAAATCCTCTTTTCCGATAATTATTTCAATTCCATTATTCCCCAATCAAATCGATTGGTTTCATCTCCCCCAATCTCCATCAATTAAATTAAATTTAAATTTTATTAAACCAATTATTTTACATTAATTAATGTATACATTGTATTTTAGCTTCGATTTCGGAGATTGCTTCTCCACCATCGAGTGTCCTTATTCATATTTAGTCCTTGTTTTTAATAAGAGGAAAAATCTAATTAGATAAAAAAACCTCTTTTCCTATAATTATTTCAATTCCATTATTCCCCTATCAAGTCGATTGGATCATTCCTCCATTTCATTCCCCTCAATCCATCAATTAAATTTTTTTTTTTTTTAATTTTATTAAACCAATTATTTAATGTATACATTGTATTTTTGCTTCGATTCCGGAGATCACTTCTCCACCATCGAGTGTCCTTATTCATCTTTAGTCCTTGTTTTTAATAAGAGGAAAAATCTAATTAGATAAAAAAATCCTCTTTTCCGATAATTATTTCAATTCCATTATTCCCCAATCAAATCGATTGGTTTCATCTCCCCCAATCTCCATCAATTAAATTAAATTTAAATTTTATTAAACCAATTATTTTACATTAATTAATGTATACCTTGTATTTTAGCTTCGATTTCGGAGATTGCTTCTCCACCATCGAGTGTCCTTATTCATATTTAGTCCTTGTTTTTAATAAGAGGAAAAATCTAATTAGATAAAAAAACCTCTTTTCCTATAATTATTTCAATTCCATTATTCCCCTATCAAGTCGATTGGATCATTCCTCCATTTCATTCCCCTCAATCCATCAATTAAATTTTTTTTTTTTTTAATTTTATTAAACCAATTATTTAATGTATACATTGTATTTTTGCTTCGATTCCGGAGATCACTTCTCCACCATCGAGTGTCCTTATTCATCTTTAGTCCTTGTTTTTAATAAGAGGAAAAATCTAATTAGATAAAAAAATCCTCTTTTCCGATAATTATTTCAATTCCATTATTCCCCAATCAAATCGATTGGTTTCATCTCCCCCAATCTCCATCAATTAAATTAAATTTAAATTTTATTAAACCAATTATTTTACATTAATTAATGTATACATTGTATTTTAGCTTCGATTTCGGAGATTGCTTCTCCACCATCGAGTGTCCTTATTCATATTTAGTCCTTGTTTTTAATAAGAGGAAAAATCTAATTAGATAAAAAAACCTCTTTTCCTATAATTATTTCAATTCCATTATTCCCCTATCAAGTCGATTGGATCATTCCTCCATTTCATTCCCCTCAATCCATCAATTAAATTTTTTTTTTTTTTTAATTTTATTAAACCAATTATTTAATGTATACATTGTATTTTTGCTTCGATTCCGGAGATCACTTCTCCACCATCGAGTGTCCTTATTCATCTTTAGTCCTTGTTTTTAATAAGAGGAAAAATCTAATTAGATAAAAAAATCCTCTTTTCCGATAATTATTTCAATTCCATTATTCCCCAATCAAATCGATTGGTTTCATCTCCCCCAATCTCCATCAATTAAATTAAATTTAAATTTTATTAAACCAATTATTTTACATTAATTAATGTATACCTTGTATTTTAGCTTCGATTTCGGAGATTGCTTCTCCACCATCGAGTGTCCTTATTCATATTTAGTCCTTGTTTTTAATAAGAGGAAAAATCTAATTAGATAAAAAAACCTCTTTTCCTATAATTATTTCAATTCCATTATTCCCCTATCAAGTCGATTGGATCATTCCTCCATTTCATTCCCCTCAATCCATCAATTAAATTATTTTTTTTTTTAATTTTATTAAACCAATTATTTAATGTATACATTGTATTTTTGCTTCGATTCCGGAGATCACTTCTCCACCATCGAGTGTCCTTATTCATCTTTAGTCCTTGTTTTTAATAAGAGGAAAAATCTAATTAGATAAAAAAATCCTCTTTTCCGATAATTATTTCAATTCCATTATTCCCCAATCAAATCGATTGGTTTCATCTCCCCCAATCTCCATCAATTAAATTAAATTTAAATTTTATTAAACCAATTATTTTACATTAATTAATGTATACCTTGTATTTTAGCTTCGATTTCGGAGATTGCTTCTCCACCATCGAGTGTCCTTATTCATATTTAGTCCGTGTTTTTAATAAGAGGAAAAATCTAATTAGATAAAAAACCTCTTTTCCGATAATTATTTCAATTCCATTATTCCCCAATCAAGTCGATTGGATCATTCCTCCATTTCATTCCCCTCAATCCATCAATTAATTTTTTTTTTTTTTTTTTAATTTTATTAAACCAATTATTTTACATTAATTAATGTATACATTGTATTTTAGCTTCGATTTCGGAGATTGCTTCTCCACCATCGAGTGTCCTTATTCATATTTAGTCCTTGTTTTTAATAAGAGGAAAAATCTAATTAGATAAAAAAACCTCTTTTCCGATATTTATTTCAATTCCATTATTCCCCAATCTCCATCAGTTAAATTTCTTTTTTTTTTTTTTTTAAATTTTATTAAACCAATTATTTTACATTAATTAATGTATACCTTGTATTTTAGCTTCGATTTCGGAGATTGCTTCTCCACCATCGAGTGTCCTTATTCATATTTAGTCCTTGTTTTTAATAAGAGGAAAAATCTAATTAGATAAAAAAACCTCTTTTCCTATAATTATTTCAATTCCATTATTCCCCTATCAAGTCGATTGGATCATTCCTCCATTTCATTCCCCTCAATCCATCAATTAAATTATTTTTTTTTTTTAATTTTATTAAACCAATTATTTAATGTATACATTGTATTTTTGCTTCGATTCCGGAGATCACTTCTCCACCATCGAGTGTCCTTATTCATCTTTAGTCCTTGTTTTTAATAAGAGGAAAAATCTAATTAGATAAAAAAATCCTCTTTTCCGATAATTATTTCAATTCCATTATTCCCCAATCAAATCGATTGGTTTCATCTCCCCCAATCTCCATCAATTAAATTAAATTTAAATTTTATTAAACCAATTATTTTACATTAATTAATGTATACCTTGTATTTTAGCTTCGATTTCGGAGATTGCTTCTCCACCATCGAGTGTCCTTATTCATATTTAGTCCGTGTTTTTAATAAGAGGAAAAATCTAATTAGATAAAAAACCTCTTTTCCGATAATTATTTCAATTCCATTATTCCCCAATCAAGTCGATTGGATCATTCCTCCATTTCATTCCCCTCAATCCATCAATTAATTTTTTTTTTTTTTTTTTTTAATTTTATTAAACCAATTATTTTACATTAATTAATGTATACATTGTATTTTAGCTTCGATTTCGGAGATTGCTTCTCCACCATCGAGTGTCCTTATTCATATTTAGTCCTTGTTTTTAATAAGAGGAAAAATCTAATTAGATAAAAAAACCTCTTTTCCGATATTTATTTCAATTCCATTATTCCCCAATCTCCATCAGTTAAATTTTTTTTTTTTTTTTTTTTTTTTAATTTTATTAAACCAATTATTTTACATTAATTAATGTATACCTTGTATTTTAGCTTCGATTTCGGAGATTGCTTCTCCACCATCGAGTGTCCTTATTCATCTTTAGTCCTTGTTTTTAATAAGAGGAAAAATCTAATTAGATAAAAAAACCTCTTTTTCCGATAATTATTTCAATTCCATTATTCCCCAATCAAGTCGATTGGATCTCACCTCCTCTCCCTCTCTCCCTCTCATCAATCATCAATTAAATTTTCAAACTTGTAATATATATAATAATAATTATAATGATCTTAATGTGGGATATAAAATTAAAAAACCAATATTTATTAAAAGGAAATTGAATAAAAATGTAAAATGTAAATAATTTTTGAGTTCATCAATTAAATTGTCAAATTAATATTTGTGGGATTTAGAACTCGACTTTGATCAATTAAATTGCCCAATTTTTAATATATAGTAACAATTATAATGATCTTATTGTGGGATATAAAATTAAAAACCAATTATTTATTAAAAAGGAAATTGAATTAAAATAAAATTATACATTTTATCGAGACAACCACCCAGAAAATTGTTTCAATTAACAAAACCCCATCAAAAACAACTTAGCCGAAGATGAAACCGTAACAGATCGAATGTCCAACACAAAACCCTCCTAACCCGTGAATTTCATCCAAATCGTTAGACACGTTTTCGAGAACCCGACCGGATATATATATATATACAAGATTTGCTCGTTTAATAATATAAGATTTAATTGACCCAGGATTTGTATGTCTATTCCCGCCCTCCACTCTCACCCTCTCACCCAATATTGTTCCTCACCCTAAAATTACTCCTCCCTTAACGAGTACCCGTCAACCTCTGTCTCGAGTCCACCTATCTCTCTCCATCTCACTCACTCTCATATAAAATTCATTCTTCATTTTAACCCATTAATTCACTATTTGCTCGAAAGAAATACCACTCTTCAATTTATTATATAATAGATATTAGGAGTATAAAATAATTTGATCCTAATACACTAAGTAATTAAGTTATTAGTTCCTAGATCTAAAAACTTTCAAAGATTACAATAAATATTAGAAAAAGTTCAGATATTGACGACTATTATTCTAATATTTATTAATACTTTTTCGTAAATATTTTTTTTTTTTTTTTTATTTTTATGTTGTTCTTTGAGCCTTAGAAATTCTATTATTGTTTTTTAATTGAAAAAGTTTCAATTGATAAAGCGAAAAA